>CM062621.1:45689138-45957869 GCA_025617555.3 Puccinia polysora | reverse complement strand
TGATTCTTTGAGAAAGAAAGATAATTGGCCATGGAAAAGATATGGAAAAGTTGGAATGAAGAGGTGTTTTATCCTGTACTTCTACAAAAATTGCTTACCTAGCATAAAGATCACAGGGAAGAGGTTGTTCAATTTGAGCAATTAGGAATGAGGAAAAGGACATGGTAGGGTTAAAACAGGACATGAAGAACTAAATAATAGACATGGTAGGATTAAAAAAGGAAATAAAGAACTAAATAATCAATGGTAGTTGAAAGAGTATGTGAAGCAGAAGACTCTTGTTAGGGAATAAGGAGTGGAGGAATAAAAATGATAGTGGTTGTTGTTGTACCTCCTCTGTGGCTAGCTTTGGATCCTCTTGAAATCCATGAATTTTTCTTGGGAGTGGTTGCATGTAGATTGATCTTCTCTGGTGAGTATTGCCTAGGTTCTTAAGAACAGTTTAGAAGGGACTGGAGATTTTTTCAAGATGAAGGTGGGAGAAGGATGTGGAGAGTGATTAGAGATAGATTTGAGAGAGGGAAGCCTCTCTTTCAAGGTTGACTCTGATTCCTTTCATTCCAGGTGGCCATGTGTCATTATACAAATGTTTTAGTTGTTTTAGTGGGTGTAGACTTTCTGGAGAGGAGGAAGCTCTGTAGTGTCTCTGAGCTTGGAGAATTGTTCCTTAAAAATAACTTTGGTACTGCCCAGATAAAACTTCACCAGTGAACTAATAGTAATGTAAAAAAAATCACAAGGCAATTTTAAACCTCCTTACCAACATTTTTTTTCAGCTTTCTAATATTTACAGAGCAAACTTTCACAGTACCAACAATAAAAAAAAGAAAAATAACAGAAAAAAATTAAAAGAAAAAAATAAAAGAAAAAAATAAAAGAAAAGAAAAAAATAAAAGAAAAAAATAAAAGAAAAAAATAAAAGAAAAAAATAAAAGAAAAAAATAAAAGAAAAAAATAAAAGAAAAAAATAAAAGAAAAAAATAAAAGAAAAAAATAAAAGAAAAAAATAAAAGAAAAAAATAAAAGAAAAAAATAAAAGAAAAAAATAAAAGAAAAAAATAAAAGAAAAAAATAAAAGAAAAAAATAAAAGAAAAAAATAAAAGAAAAAAATAAAAGAAAAAAATAAAAGAAAAAAATAAAAGAAAAAAATAAAAGAAAAAATAAAAGAAAAAATAAAAGAAAAAATAAAAGAAAAAATAAAAGAAAAGAAAAAAAGAAAATAAAAAAATAAAAAATAAAATAAAATAAAAAAATAAAAAAATAAAATAAAATAAAAAAATAAAATAAAAAAATAAAATAAAAAAATAAAATAAAAAAATAAAAGAAAAAAATAAAAGAAAAAAATAAAAGAAAAAAATAAAAGAAAAAAATAAAAGAAAAAAATAAAAGAAAAAAATAAAAGAAAAAAATAATAAATAATATAACAAAGAATTTCGAAAACCCCAAATATTATTGCAAAATTGGATTCCCCACTCAAAAGTAGGTAGGGCTGCTGACTGACACCACCTTTGAATTCGCCCTCCTTAATCAGTTAAGATAATATCCTATGAAATCCCAAAAATCACAATACTACCCTGGCACCCTTTTGTACAATTTAATATTTCACAATTATTTTAATGTATACGTTTTAAAACTTAAATTCAGTCAGAATTCAAAAGTTGTGTGTAGTTTAGGAGTTACAGGAAATAATCAGTTTTTTTCAAAATTCCTGCATGCTCCAAAAACCACCCTTCATGAATAAGTTAGTCCAGGGACTGCATGCAAATTCCACATAAACTTCCCCACACAGTTGATCACATACTTTTTTGCATAAGATCAGATCCGCAAAAGACAAAAAAGTGCTTTAAAGGTACTGCACTTAACTACCACACCCTACATGGATCATCCCTGAATATTTCTTTCCCATGTTTCCCAGTTTTCTGTCTGAATTTTAATTTTGGCAGACAGAAGTTTTTTTATTGTCCACTTGATTGAGTTTAGATGAATTATAAAAAATAGTTTGGAGTTCAGGGGTGCAGTTTCCTGTCCTGTTTTAAAGACAGGAAACCTGATCCAGGCTACCTAATTCAGGCATACTCCAACTGGATATTCAGATTCAAAGGAACTGCACAGGAAATTTTATTTACTGAATTCCCCACGCATTTCCCATTAATTGGGGGATTAAGCCCTCCAAAGTGGTTAATAATCAAGTTTAAAGTTTTGTATATTTATTTCAATAATTTATTTGAATATTTTAGTTAAAATTTTATTTATTTTTACTATATTTATTTACATTTATGACCATTCCCTACTGTCAGTTTTCTTTTTATATACACAGTATGTCTCCATTAAAGTTGTGGTCTAACTCAACAGCAGCTTTCTGATGTTTCATGGCTGCCGTTGGGGCTTTCTGTCTCATATTCTTGAAAATTTTTTCAGGCCACCCTCCTGGGACTCTGCAACTTCATGAAATTCTGTTAAAGTGGCTTTAAATTCTATGTGCGCTTATTTTGTCACTGACAGAAACTGTGTGCAGTTATGCAGCTGTGTTGGCTTCATGCTTGAATTTTGAAAAAACACCTATTTTTCCATAAATTCTGAAATATACACAATTTTTACATTCTGACTGGATTCTATTCTATTTGTGAAAGCTACACATGAAAATGCATGTGAAATATTAGACTTTCCAAATATTTCAAAATATCAGGCCATGATTTTTGGTCCACTATTAATAGTTTAATTAAAGTGGTTAATGAGTGAGAATTTGATTGCAGGGGTGGTTAGTGAACCTAACTAAAATTGGGTGGGAAACCCAAATCTGTTATAATATTTTTTCCATTTATTTATTTTTTTTTTATTTCACTATTTTTGTTAATATCAAGGCTGGCTCTGAAAAAGTAGAAAGCTGAAATAAATCCTTAAAGAGGCATAGTTTCATACCTTTTCATTTTTTGGGGGTTCCCCACATTTGGTGGTTTAGCCAGGATGGCCTTGTCACATTTCAAGTAATATTTTATTTCTGGAATTTATTGCATGATAATAGCAGGGGAAGAGAGATTTTGAAGCATGTATACATCTGGTTAGTTTATTTATTTGTTTTTTTGTAAGGTTTTTTCATTTTTAATCAATTGAAGATATATTTTTTTTGAAAATTTCTATGCTATCTAGGTTGCGCAGATGAAACCTTTTCCAGCTTGAGAATTCTGTGACACCATATCTTTCCCATTTTTTTTTATTTTTGTATAAAATTTCAAATGTCATTTTGAGGGCTTGTCATGTGTCTTCTATTTAAATTAGGATTTATCCCATGGATTTGATGACATATCTGATGAATTGTAATGCATATTACTTATGCACGCTTTTCCCATGCCTATTATAACACCTATTTTGTGGTTTTTATGACAATTCTGGCCCTTAAATCTGGTTTTGTAGTTTTCAGCCTTTGTAATATCCATGGACTTGATTTGACATGGCTGTGAACAAGAATTTGAGAGAAAGGGGCTGTGTGCTTGTATCAGGTTTTTGATTTTGTGCACAGCGGCATGTGGGAATTCTTAAAAAACACATTTATGTTCCTAATTCCTAAACTATGCACAAAATTCCATTGATAAATTTATTTTAGTCCAATAACAGACATTTTTTGTTTCATTTGAAATATTTAAATTTCCAAAAAATACCAGGTTGGTGTTGTGTTTTTTTGGACTATTAATTCAAAGGGTCAGGCACATTAACTCATTTTTTTCCATATGAGTATTCCCCCAAATTTTCCACCTAAGACACAGCCTTTAGGGGGTCTGGAGGCTTCATTGTGGCATCTCAGGGCCCAAATGGATGTTTACAGGCCTTGGGGTGCCCAAATGGTCCCAAAAGGGTGTTCTCTCCCACCCCAGGCACTTCTGGAAAGCTTTAAAAGGCATTTTCATACCACACATTGAAACTCTTTAAACTCATTCAATTCAATCTCTGATCAAAAACAGGCCAAGCCCAAGCACTGTGAAAATTATGTCCAAATATTAGGCTTAGTGTCAAGAGAAGCAGTAATTAAATCAAAAGAAATTCTGGACACTTTGTTTCTATATTGGCTAATTGCTACAGTAATTGATTGCATGAATTTGAGTGCATTATGGAAAAACAGCAGGGAGGAAATTTTCTTAAGTAAGATTTTCCTCATGTGGGGGCATGGTACAACAAGAGAAAAAGCAATATTTCCGCCCCAAAACATCTCCACAGGCTCTAAAAGCCATTTTACTTAGTTTGGCCTCCAACAACCCACTTTGAATTCAATCCCAGCCATTCCAATTGGTGTGTATCCACCAGCAATGGGATGATTCAGCCTTTTGGCTGTTCATTTCCTGCCTGCCTTCCCTTTGCAGCCAGACATAACCATCCTTTATGGTTCTCTGGACCAGTTGTAGTCAACCACTTCCTGTGAGCTCAATTTCTTACACAACATGTGTGGCAGTGCCCCCCCCCCCATTTCCTAGGCAGACTCCCTGGGGGATGATCAAATCCCCCTCCAGGGGCCCTGGGGGTTGATTCCCCCATGTCATCAATGTCAAAAGGCAGGCTTGGGGGTGGTAAGAACCCCACCATCCCTTGTCTCCTCCTGCTTGGAAATAGGTGGGGGGGGAGTGCCCCAATGGCGGGGGGTAATCAAATCCCCCCACTGCCACTCACACAGAAACAACTGGCCTGGTCTGTTAATTCCTTCCCATACTTGCAGTGATGGGGGGATGGGGCGGTGGGGGTGGTAAAACTTGCTCCTCCCACTGCTGTAACCAATCCAGTTGTGGGGGCTTCATTTGGATTCCCTCTGCCCCCTGCAAAATCCCTGCGCAGGCCAAAGGTGAGAAACAGCAGGCCAAAGGTGAGAAACAAAGCCCATTTGGCTGGGGTGCCTGTGAGGGCCCATGTCCCAAATGTTTTATTTTATGTGTTTTGAGGCCAGATTCCCCAAATAAATGGAATAAAACCAGGCCTAAATGGTCTTTGTGATTTTCCAATTTGCTTTAGAGGCCTGTATGTGCCTCCCATTTGTCTTACACCTATAGATGGCACATACATAAATGTGTGGTTTAATTTAAAAACCACTCCCTCTATCTCATCCTGAATCTACCACTGAGAGATTTTTCCTGCATATCCTGAAGCCTCCACCTTCTTCTCCAAGTATGAATCCCTCCTTGTATGGGATACCTCTGCCTCTATTTCCAGGTAAAATTTCAAAATGTGTCATGTGATCTCTATGGTCATGTACACCTACTACTGTGTTGTTTGCTTCATCCAAATTTCCCATGACTTCCTGTTCAGTACAAAAAACTCTCTATGAGAAACCCCAATACTAATGGATCTCAACTAAATTCTCAACCCCACTGGAAAATATAAAAAATCCCTGGGAGCTCTCCTCTCCTACTGGATCAACCATCTGTCAATTCCTCCTCACCAATCCTTAAATATACTTTTCTCTCTCCCTTTCTTGGACTTATTCCCCCCAGTTAATAGTTTCATTGACTCTTACTTGTTATTCCTCATGCAGTAGGTTTCATCTCAGCAGAATAAAACCATAGCCTAGCCTTCTAAATTCACCAAACCTTTCCCCTCTGGTGTTAATATCATAGGTTTCAACCATAATCCTTCTCAGAGCCTTACTCCTGGACTCATCTTCTGACCTCTGTATTCTTTCCTTTTTTTACTCCTCCTTTAATACCCATTATTTCAATAAAAAAATCTTCTTTTATTGATTCCTGTGAGCATTATTTCATTTAAAAACTGTTACTTGCATTTTAGTGACCCTTGTAACAGGGGAAAGTTAGTTGGTCAAGGGCAACTTTCAGAGGTTCCCACAAACAAGGAATGGCGGTGAGATTGCCTGAAAATTTTTCATACCAGTAAAACAATGGTCTGGGAAAACAACTATTGGTTTGTTTACAGTTATTTTAGGTTTTGGAGGACATGGTGGTTATTTTTATCATAGTTTTTCTTGGAATTTGGAGAGTGTAGTAGGGGATTAAAGGCAAGATTTGTGGGGAATCCTGGGGACATAATTCAACTTAAGGGGAGCATATGATGGCTATTTACAGACCTGACCTCAATACAAACCAATCTAGCCAAGCTGTGGTAAAGGAAAAAACCAGAGCCACAAAAGGAGGTGCTGAGCCAAAAAAAAGCTGAGCTATAGGGAGATGATTGGTTCTGAAAAATTAGGCAGGAAAAACAATGAAATTTGATATATTTTGCGAAATTCTGGAAAGTTGAAAGCTTATTTGTCTGGCTTGAATGGAAAAAAGGGGGGTGGGTTACCTAATGTGGAAAATAAAGTGCAAAAAAATATCATGGATGTGCAAGTAAGCAAAAAGAGTGTTACTGGATCAGGAAATTCATTTCTGCAACAGCAGTTAGCAGAAATTTGAGAATAATGGGAAAATTTGGTAAGTTTTGTTGAATCATCCAGAGGGAGTGACTGTGGAGGATTAATTAGTAATTTTTTGGAAATGAAAGCAACAATTGATAATGGTTCTTCCTTGAAATTTTTGGGAAATAATTGGATTGAAATTCAGTTGCATAAAGAGAATTCTGTAAACAGAATAAGGGACCACTTTACCTTTCAAAAGATTCCAATAAAATTTTAATGAACCATTGGAACACAGTTACATGTGGCAAAGAAAATTCAAAGAAGGAAGTAAGTATATAGAGAAGAGGTTTTTTCTCAAGTGTTTTATTCAATATGAAAGGAATACTTTTTAAGGGAGGAGGAAAGAATTCATAAAATATTTCAAAAGGTGCAATAGTTTTAGAATTGCAGATTATTGCAGGGAATCTTATTTTTGTATATTTTAAAAAACCTTATTTATTTCAGAGACTTTTTCTTTATCTCTTTAATATATCATAACCTTTCCTTTCATTGCAGGATATGTTTGGATTAGTGAAGAGGGTATAGAAATATTATCCCAAAAAGGATTTGGTGTAGGTTATACCAGAATATTCATCCTTTTAAGAACTCCAAACCACAATGGGAATTTTAGGGATTATTTTTATGTAAATTCTTCAAAAAATCCTACTTGGAAGATCTGAGCTCCATTTTGCCAACATGTGAATTTTAGCTGTAGAGTGGATATACAAAATTTGTGGGACTTTTTTTCAATGCAAGCACACCCGGGTACTTCAAAAACTGTAGATGAAGTCTGGGGTGTCTCAATCTTGGTGTTGAGCAACCCATCTTTGGGATCCCACTCCAGTTTCCCAATTTCCAAATTGCCACCAACTCAGTTTTCCAATTTTTATTTCTGACCACTCAATTTGTTGAAAAAAAAAACATGGTAAACATTTTTTTTGCAATTGTATTCTTCATATTTGATTCTGATTCATGGTTTATATATATATATATATTATAGTCTTATTTAGGAAATTGGTTGTTTCAAAAGATCAAGATGGTAAAACCATTAGAAGAGGTTATAATTGTGATGGTTGGATTTGACTTTAGAACAATTTGAACCACCTCCACTCCAATTCAACCTGAAACCACTAAAACCTCAATCATCTCAAGGAATCTCAAAGTGAACAAAGAGCAGAGAACTTAAACAATGTGAAAATCAGATACATGAAAAGCTTGAATAAACATTTTTTGTTGGTTTCCATGAATTCAAACCTACCTCTCTCAAGATTATCATCACCATCTTACCAAGGCACTGCAAATCAACATGAATCAAAATTGGTTTGAATTGTCATCATAAACTTTCAATTTTTATGTTTTTTCATGAAAATTATTCCTTCCAATCCTCACTCACATTCTCATCAAGAATAAAAACTATTGATGGTACAGAACTATTTTATTTTATTTTCCTCCGGCATTTTTTTTTGAGGAATTTGTGCTTTTTCAGATTTTTTTTTTTATAATTATAATTTGATATTTTTCAAAATTTCAATTGTTTTTTGATTGAATTAAACATGCTCAAATATCTAATCCCATGAATAAATTTAAATAAATGAATTTTTCTCAATAATATATTTAGCTTGAAACACATGCCTGAAAAAAATTGACTGTTTTAGGTCAATCAGTCCCATCATTTTTGTCTACCCACTGTACATATTGATTCATTTCAAAAAGTGTTGATGATATGTTATGGTGGCTGATGCCTTCTTTTTGGAAATATAATTCTTCATGGAAATATAATTATTCAGGGAAATATAATCATTCAGTAAATAAAGTTCAGAACCATTTGGAGGATTGGGAAGCTCATAATGTTTGGTGTCCTTTCCTGAAATTATCTTTCTAAAAACAAGTAATTTTTTTAAAATTCAACTTAAAGAAGGAGAGATTTCAAGTTTGTGTGCATGGAAACAGATGAAATATTTCTCCTGAGCCACAAAATTCTTCTGCTTCTGGTTTTTGTGTGATTGGGACTTTTTTGCAATAAAATCTTAAATGCTGAGACAGATTCATCAATTCATTGTTCTGCCTCAAACCTTGAGATATTGACTTGGTCAGCTGAATGTGGTACATCTTATGTTTCAAGATTTTGTGGTTCTTTCTGGAATGATCTTTCTAGGATAAGTAATTATGATGGGTGTAAAAAGAATCTTAGTTTTGTTCTTGTATCATCAGGATGCAGATATTAAATAGGAATAATCAGTTCTAACCAGGTTCCATGCCTAATTTTCAAATATTGTGACCAGATGAGAGGAATTTCCTGATTTGGTTTTTTTTTTTGTGCAACAAAGTGATAAGTAAAAAATTATATTTTCTTTCATTGGCCATCTTCCAATTTTCAGAAATTAAGACATTATATATAAGAATTGTCCTCTGTTCTCAAATCCTTCTCCCAAGTGGTAAATTATTACGGAAATAAGGATACTTCTAAATTTGATGCAAGTAAATACCCAGATAGAAGCTATGGGGCTTGGAAAATGGAATATTCAATGTGTCTTTCTGTGGATTTTTTTAAACTATATAGGAAGCAATCATTCAGGTATTTCATGGTCTAAATTTAAGAAATCTAAATCAATACCAAACATCTTTGAACATGACTATTTTTTCAAAATTTTCATCCCAGTATCCTTTATTCTGCCCAAAATTATTGATTTGCAATGGGATAAAATTATTATAAGGTAATTTTTGGAAAAGCTAGAGTGGAAAGAAAAGGAAAGATGAAAATTTCTGTATTAAAGATTTGAAATTTTCTCTTTAATTAATAAGTTTTCTTTTCAATTCAAAATTTGAATTTTATCAAAATTAGATTGGGGATTCACAGGCATGGCTAAGTTCACAATATCCCTTTTTTCTTTCTTCTACTCCATCAACAAAATTATTGAAAATAAAATTCCAAAAGCTATAGTGATCTGGATTCACAAGGCAGTTTCAGCATTTCTTTATATCAATTTTATTAAGTTCAATATTGGGAACATCATGAATTGAAATATTTGATACAAAGATTTCTGAATTATAACATTGCCAAGTTTAAAAAATGGATTTTAATGTTATTGCATTTGATTCTCTAGTTTTTTCAAAAAGAAAAATATTATCAGATATAATTGGATAGATAAATTTATTTTTAGAAAGGACATGTTGAGATATCTTTTTCATTCAATCAAAATTTTCAAGTTGAGTCAAATTCTTGTAGTAATAAGTTTTCTGTTTTTCCTGCTAGTTGGCTTTTTTCAATCTGTTGCTAAAACTCTGTTTTAAGATTGAGCTAATTGTCTATTTATCTTTCCCTGAAAAAAAAATGGATACTTTCTGATTTCTAGGTCCCTGAGTTCATGTTTTAAAAAAGGCAACAAACATCTATATAATTCAAATTCCAAGCAATTTGAAGAAAAATTAAGAAAACTATGTCAATTTGAATAACTTTCAACTTCTTTTGAAGGGAAAAAGATGAAATAGCATGATTAAGCTAAACACATGTCAATTTTAGCAAATAATCAAAGCCATTAAGGAAACATATGGATTTATTCTAGTTGTCAAGATAAGTGTAAGATATGATATTTTTTTTACTGGAGTAATTTCCAGTATCCAGGGAAGAGAATTTCAATAAAAATAAAGGAATAATGAATTCTTTTAATTGTTCCATGGCCATTTCAGATTTTGCTTTATTTGAACTTTTTACCACATAAGTAATTTTCAAAAGATCAGAGAATCCTGTATTGTAGCTTATCTGTATGACCTATTCTGGAGAAACCTTGAAAATTATGAGAAAAAAACTTTTTGGGGATTGAATGTTTAAATGAAAACAGGGAATTCAATGTCAATACAATTCTTTAAATTTCTATAAAAAAACATCAATAGCACAATTAAAGAAGTGTTTTTCTTTGTGAAAGACTCAAATGCATGAAGCTTTGCAAGTTTCATTTTATGGTTGCTTGAAGTTTAGATGCAGTAAATCTGAATTTGGAAAATCATGGATTCCCCTGGTTTACTTGCCTTAAAATATTAAAAATATATAGAAATTTGGCCAAAATAATCTTGCGGTTTCTGTTTTTGAAAACTTGTGCATTCTCCCCATTTGTTCCAAGAAATCTCTCATATTCATATTCCAGATTTCACAGGAATCAAGGGTTTCCTTGTACAAAATTGTTGACTAGAAGGTTCTTTTTTTTTTGGTGAGTTGGGTAAATCTATCTAGAGGGAAATAAAACTAATGAAAGTATTGGTGTCAGCTGTTACTATTGGTCTTGGATTTTGAATTTGCATTTTCCAGTAGGGTTTCACACTTAGCCTTTATGTACCATCATTCTGTAATTTTATTGGAAACAATTTGGATTGGTGGCTGGAATTATTGAAGATGTTTACATGCTCTTCTCATGAATTTCCAGATAATATCTTCCAGATGTATTTTTAGAAAAATAATACACTATCAAACTTTCACATCTTTCATCCACTTGATAAAATCTGTGAAAGGAGTGTCATTTTTGGCTAACTGCACCATGGCTCTGTGGAAACAAAAAAAAACCTAATTTTTTCTAAAGATTTATTTTGAGAGAAAGAAAATGGAAATTTAGTTTTACAAGCCATTTTTGATCCAGGATTGAGTTGGACTGAGGCTGGAGTGTCAACCTTTGGTATGACAGACTAGCATCTCAGATCCCCCACACTCTGTTTGTTTATTTTCCATCTCATCAAACTCAATGAACCTGTCTATCAACATTCACCTCACCAATTCTGAAATGACTGGAGTTATTTAGAAACTTTGAATATTTTCAGGTTCAAACATGATGTTGGATGAAACCAATCCACTAGAGAAATAAAAAGAGAAGAAGAGAGATTCAACTGTGTGTAGTTGACCCACAAGATTCTCCAACAAGGCTTGCATTGAAGTCCCAACTTAATGTTATCAACACCTTTTCATGCAGTCATTGTTCAATGAAGCTTGTCCAAAGTGAACTCTTGAGTGATATTTGAAGAGAAATGTAAGCTTCCCAAACTTTTCTGCATGTCAACTGCTCATAGTGGACAAAATCTCTTTGTGGTACCACATTTTTTTCAAAAAAAAACTGACAGATTTGTTAACATTGATAGTCCCCAATATTACTACAGGACTATTATGATGTGTTACTGAATCTTTGGATTACTATCATCACTTCATTCTGGTGTATGTACTTCATTGGGTAGTGTAGTACAACCTGTGATTGTGGTGACCTGACTGCATAGGGGTATGTGTTGTTATAATTCCTCTGATTTACTTTCTTATTTAGTTTACTGTGGAAGCTCCATCCAAGGCTGCCATGGGCTCTCACCCTAGATTAACGATGATTCAAATAACTTTCCACTAGCAGACGCCTTGCGCTGGTTGCATGCTAGTCAAGTGTAGGAGGTATAACAGCCTCTGACTGACAATGACAAGTCCATCCTTGATTTTGCTTTCCCAAGATTTATTTTACATGAGCAGCTTGAAGAAATTAACCAACTGCTTCGTAACAGCGCCGTAACAACCACGAACAAACATACCGTGCCTTCAGATCATGATGCCGTAAGAGTGAGGGGGTAAATAGGAAGGCTGAAAGACGGCAGCTTGAGGAGTACACGTATGCAAAAAAAAAAGAAGAAACTCAATACAAAAACCGCCAATATCAATTTTTCCGGAGAGACCTCCGTTCGTGCGTCCATCATTCACTTCTATTTGGGAGGAACGGTTTGAGGGGTGTCCGGTACAAGGATAATAGAATGAGCGAGGTCTGGCGGTACGGAAACAAGCCCCGAATCGAACCAGTTAGATGCCTCGACATGATAAAGCAGGTATGAAAACAAGAATGAGGTTTGAAAACAAGTTATTTACCATTTGTTTTCAAGGATTTCCTCGGGGTCGCCAATAGTTCGGTATGATTGGTTTGATTTCCTAAGATTGATCGGTACGACAATCAGTCAACGGTTGCTTGACCATGTTCCCATGAGAAGACAGTCATAGCATGATCACCACTCACTCTTGGGAGAAGACTGTTTACGTTTCAAACCCCTCGTCTCGGATTGGAATAATGATCGAACATTTGTCGAAGAGGCTTGCCCTTGTTTGGCGCCAAGACTCGAAACACGTGAGATGGTGGGTTTGGTCTTGGCAGGAACGCTTGACATTTGAATCTCACGCCTCTTGAAGAGCGATCTTGAATTAACAGAAAGCGTAGGCTTTGAACCTGTTTGAGATTCGCGAGTCGAATTGGCTCTCGAGATGGACTTCCGTTTCAGACCAGTCGTCAATTCCATCAAGGTTGGACTAAGGTTTAACTTCGCTTGAGATTCAACCCGGTTAGCTTTCCTTAACGCCCGTTGTTCCAGCTTCTTCAAATTGGGAGTTCTATGAACGGATGAAAAGAGGTCGTGTTTGGGTTTGGCCGTAGAATCGAATTGAGTGGGTAGAAGGGAAGAAGATGCCGAGGGGTCATAAATCGAGGTCGGAAAGAGCTTGGGTCGGAACGATGGATTAAGGAGAGGTAAATATTGGGTGTAACTAAGATCATTGCAATCAGGACCAAAATCTGGTGTGACCAAGCAATCAAGATGTGGAAAGAACCCAACTGCTCTTCAACTGCGTCGGTCCAAAACCTCTGAACATCATCTAAATCCTGCAGGCCGGAGATGTGAGATGAGTCGGGGTTAGAAAGTCTCAGACTAGAAGAAAGTTGATTTCCTAGACCGATGGTTTGCCACATTGCCAATCGATCGATGAGCCCCTCAAGTGCGGATTCCAGATCAGCCAGAACTTCTTTACAGTCTAAAACCTCTTCTTGTTCAAGCTTGAATTGCAAGTGTTTCGGTCGTCTCTTCTTGGGAGATGATGACTGTCTGGTGTGAAATAGTTGTGATTCAGAATCTAAGGACATATTGGTAAGGATTATGATTTCCAACAAAAGTAAAATTTGTAATTCAGTCCTGCACAGATTAAAAATGATGGCGCCAGGGTGAATGAAATTCGATTGCCGACTCAAGTCAGCCGCTTAGAGATAAGATAGGAGGAAGGCCGATAACCTGGAACTGACTCCTTGTTTCCCCAAACTTCGAGCTGTTGAGCGATCGATCCTGGTTTGATAAACGAGACTTTGGATGAAGAATCCAGGACTGGGCGGTCAGTAGTAGATTGAGCTTGAACGGAAATTGTTCGATCAGAGAAGATATGCTGTAGAACTGCAACAAAGACCTCGGGCTCGTTGAGATGAAAGATGTCCTCCTCATTTTCGATTTCGGGGTCTTCCGGTTCAGGCTGTTCTTTCGTACTATCTTCAACGCCTTTGGCCGGTTCGTAAGTTCTGGCTATCTTCCGCATCTCTTCTCCCCATTTCCTAGCGAGTAATTCTTCCGGGATCAGGAAGAACTTGTATAATTCTATCAGTTCATCCTGATCGTGTTCATCTTGATACGACCTCAGGTGTTTTGCAAATTTTTCAACGGCAGATTCCTACATCATGAAAAATCCAGGCAGGCCAGGAGGAGATGAGTTCCTGGTACTGCAGGTAGCGTTTGGGGGTTTAGAATACAAATTTAAGGACTGAAATGAGGTCATACCTGAGATTTCACCGAGCGCAATTCAGGCAGATAGAGAGTTTGGAGATAGAGCCGATTGAGTTTATAATTTAGCGAGTCGATCTCCGAGCGAGACTCATCTTGGTTGGGTTGAAAAATTTCGAGTAAATTCTGATGGAGACTGGAGGATTTAGTCTTGAGCGTATGAATTGGCGAAGATGAGACCGATAGTGTTCGGTTGATCGAAGGGTCGTTGGAGGAGACAAGGGTCTTCTCGGATGGCTGGTCGAATTGGAGATCGAGATCGATGGGATAGGTCGGGCGAGCAGGCCATCCAAACGGGCAATCGAAAGAGGGTGCTAACGAGTACCGAGGTCCATTCGAACCGATCGAGGTCATCGCGAGTTGTGGGTTCGATGTCAACCTGGTTCCATGGGAGAGGAAATGTTTGTGGTTACTTGCTAGGAAGTCTCAGTCTGCTGATGAGAGTTGAAAACCTCGCTCGACCACTACCACCCCAACTCAGTCTCGACCCCAACCGCGACCGCGCACGCCACTTATCCCTGGAAACCCCAACGCGACCGTCCAGTCATTTAGAAGACTCTGAGGCCTATGGGAACAAAGATGATGTCAGCCTTGCCCAAGGGCCTTGCTCCCTTGTGGCTACTGTTAATGCTCATATCCAAATGAGCATTCTCTGTTCGATCAAATCACAAAGATAAACTCGAATCTAGATGGAAACATCGGAAGTCCGAGGCAAACCAAAGGTTTGGTTCTGATGAAATTATGGGAAGGAAGAGGGGTCAAATCACTCTGGTGGTGTCCTAATCTCTCTTATTCTCAGGCTTTGCCCATGAATTGAAGTTTGGAGTACATCCCAGATCTTATAAATGAATAAGCTAAGTTTTTGGATGTAGATGTTGGTGAATCAAAGGTGTGACTCAAGTAAAACAGAAGAGATTACTTAATTAGGCAAGCAATCATCCCAGTTATGCTTATAACAGCACACAATTATCAGCAGCAAAGAGTATTTGAAGTCAATTCTTAACATGCTTCAGAATGATAGAGAAAAGATAAAAACAGAACTCTCCTCGAGGTGAGGAAATTAACCTATATCAATTACTGATATCCTTTATAAGTAATTGATCCTGGTGGGAACAACATCTGAAGTCATGATAAATGATTCAGGAAAGGAAATACACTCTATATTGGACTGGTATGTATCCCTTTTGACTTCATCAAGTTTTTTGCATGTTCTGATGACCAAAACAGGTGAAAAGAATCATCCACTGGGGCTATAAGGAATGTTAAATATTCCAAAAAGACCATCCTTAGTGAGATTAACAGGGTAGGATCTTGTCATGTAATACCACTATGATCCTCTTAGTTTAAGCCATGATTTTCAGTCTTAAGTATTGGATCATTCATCATGGATAATCCCAATGAATTAGAATTGAAGCTTATCATCAGTACCATATCTGTTCATCAACACCCACACCATGGATAATATTTTGGTGTGATGGGAAATCCTTATTAAATCACAGACCCCGTTCCTCTCCATTTGTCATGCTTCAAGCTTAAGGGTTATTGTCTTCTTCACTTCAACATATCCTTTCCTCAGTACCACCTACCAGAGTCCATAAGTGTGACACAAACAAAGCACAACATCAATGGTGCCTTTGGCTTACCTCCTCTGGCTTGCATAACAACCATCCGATCTTGGCAACTGACTCAGTATATACTTGTGAATCTTGCAGTTAACTCTACTCTGGTCAACCATCCATTTGAGCTTTGCTCTTCCACCCTGGGTATCATCAACCCTCAGACTTCCATTCTTGGTCACACACTCACACTACTTTGCACCCATGCCTAGATAGCCACACCAAATGTACAGTTTGCAAATGGACTAGTCCCTTACCCTGCATAAACTACATCTTCACATTTGAATTGTTTCACATGTCATTCCTTCCTGTCCCATCTGTTATGTCCTTGTATGCTCAGATTCTATTGTCTTTCACCTACTCTACAACCTTGGAAACAACTGTACTGTTATTTCATTTCCCATTCCGTTCATGTCATTCATTGCCTCACTGCCTCCTAGCTGTAGCCAGCCATCTATCAGGTTGTATCTAGTCACCTTTGGATTACCTTATAAAGGATGTTTTGCCTGCCTGAAGATTGTCTCCTCAGTTAGTTCATTTCATACATTCTTGCATCTTGCTAAATCCAGTCATCACATTTGGCTTGGCTTTGCTTTCCTTTCCACTGGAACATTTCTTGCCTCTTGCTGTTTGTTGAGTCAGCCCATCATAAGTTTGCACTTTGTAGTTAGCCTTGTTACCTCACACTTGCCCTTGCACTCAGTCTCTTCCTTTGCACTCAAAATCATCTAAGATTGCCCCATAGTACGTGGGGTGGTTGTGTGACAGTAAATTGACTAACTCAACTCCTCTATAGTAGTTTGCCAACCTATAGTAGATTTCTTCTTTTACAATGTCATGTACTTTCTCAACCAGGAACGCTTCCCTCACCCCTTACAATGATGATATCCATTGGGTATGGAGATCCAGCACTTCTCAGGCCCAAAAACCTTTAGACCCTGTCCCTTCTTCTAAATCTCCTTTGGTTGAAACCCTTGATGATCCCCTTGCTCCTCAACAGGAAGCTGTGGTGGACCCTCTCAAAGAAATTGAAAATTCCAAACACTCTTCCAATGAAACCTTGACTTGTGGTAGATCAAGGGTTTGCACTAATGCTCCCAAGACCAAAGCCTCAACCTTGCTCTTGACCTTGATCCAGGCTCTTAATCAAAGTGCCTCGCAATCTGGTCTGAGTGGCCCTAGCTTCCATACTCCAGGCATGAAGCAACCTGATCATTTTATGGGGGAACACTCCCATAAACTTAGAGCCTATTTAAAGTCTTGCAAAATCATCTTCTCAAACAATCCCAATAATTTTCCTTCTGATAGACACAAATTTATTTATGTGTCTTCTTTCCTTGGTGGAAGAGCCTTGCAGTAGTTCAAACCCTACCTTGAACTATTATCTAGTACAAGTCCCACTTGTATCCTCAACAATTTGGAAAAGTTTGAGCAGCAACTTTTCACCCTGTTTGGAAACCCCAATGAAGTCTGAAACGCCAAATACAAGCTTAATAACTTAGTCATGAAAGAAAATAGTAGATTTTCTGTTTATATCTCCCACTTCCCAACTTTGCAGTCTTGCATCCAATTGAACCAGGCAGCTCTTTTATTTCACTTTTTAAAAGGTTTACCAGCACACCAAATCAAGCAACTTGCAGTTGGGGGACATAAGACAACCTCCCTTCAGCATTTAATTTACTTGGCAATTGAGCTTGATAATGGCTATCAAAACAAGAACTGCTATTGGAAAAACAACCATGGATCATCAACCTTGGCTCTGAAGGCAGACAACTGTTCAAAGCAACACTCAAAGAATACAAAACAACCCAAATCAAATCCAACCTCAAACACCAACCAAAAAAGGAAGGCCGTTTCCAAAACTCAAAAATTCCCAGACAAGGAATCTGGGATGCTCTGGAACAAGGAATGGCTAAGGAGGGAAAAGAATGGGTTATTTATTTATTGTGGAGGAAAACATGACATCAATATTTGTGTGAAGCAGCTAAGCATTCAAAAGATTAGCTTTTAGTTTTCCTAATACTTGCAAGGAAAACTACATATTATCTAAATTACGGCGAGTCCATCTTTGCACTTGCAAGTCACTTGGTGCTCCAAGTTGGAGATTTGTCCTCTTCCATCCCAACAATTCCCCTTATTGTTTTCTACTAGATTCCAGCGCTAATGTTTCTTTTATAAGTGAATATTTGGCCACTTCCAAAAATCTTATGTGTTCCAAGATAGATGAGTTTCCCATCTATTTAATAAGTAGTGCAACCAAGCAATCTCATTGGCTTTCTCAAAAAGCAAAATGGACCTTTGAGTTTTCCAATTTCCCCAGCTTTGAATGGGATTTATCCGTCTTGGATATCCCTGGAATGGACAATACCAGTCTAGGCCATGACTTTCTAGTTTACTGGAATCCAGATGTGAATTGGCAAGAAGGAGTAGGTAAAATTTGAACCTCACAACCCCAGGATGCTAAAAATTCTTTCAAACAGGAATTAAACAGCCTTCCTGAAACTTTCATTGAGTTGGATGACAATTTTCTGCCAGGAGATTTGCAATATCCTGAACTTCATTCCGAATTTACCTCTTCAGATTTATGAGTTATTGCTTATTTATCCAACTTACCTATTCCTTGTTTCTTCAAAGAGAAACAGGTGCCAACCAAATGGTGTATTTTGAGCTTGCTAATCCTCTTGCATTGTGCCAGCACTTGTAACCCGGTGCTCAAAGATGACAAGATTGAAGATTTAGAAATCATTTGAGAGTCTTTACCTTTGGTTTATCATGACTTTGCTGATGTTTTCTCAGCTGTAAAGGCAGATAAGCTTCCTCCTTCCTGTTCTTATGATTACAGGATCAAACTTACTGGCCCACCTCTGGCACCCGGACCAGTCTACTCTCTCTTGAAGCAAGAATCAGTCAGGCTTCAAGAATAGATTGTGGAAAATGTATTGAAAGTATTTACTTGACCAAGCAATTAAAATACTGGATTTCCCTTCCTATTTGTCCCAAGGAAAGACAGCGGCCTTTTCCTTTGCATTGACTACAGGAAACTGAACCAGGTAACCCAGAAGAATACCTAGCCAGTACCACCTATGTTGCACCTCCTCACTCTCTTCCATGGAGCTGCTTATTTTTCAAAGTTAGACCTTTGATTTGCCCACAACCTAATTTTCATTGCAAAATTTCATGATTATTTTACCACAATGAGAACAAAGTTTGGCAGTTATGAGTATACCGTCATGCCTTTTGGCCTCTGCAATGCTCCTTCCACTTTTCAACATTTTGTCAATTAAATTTTTTCTGACCTTGTAGATAAATACCTCATGGTGTATCTTGATGATATACTAGTCTACTCAAGAACTCTTAAAGATCACATTGCACATGTGCAAGAGGTGCTTCAGAGACTTTGAAAGAATAACCTGTTTGCAAAAGCCTCTAAGTGTGAATTTCATACTCATTCTCTTCAGTTTCTAGGTGTCATAGTATTGCAGCAAGGACTATCAATGGACCCAGCCTAGATTCAGCACATATTGGACTGGCCCGCACCTTTTTCAGTCAAATCCCTTCCAGTTTTCCTTGGTTTCAGTAATTTTTACAGGAGTTTTATTGAGAATTACACCAAGAAAACCGTGAATCTTACTAATCTTTTTCAGAAAGACACTCATTTTGTTTTTATGGAACAAGCTGCTTTGGAGTTCAAATCTTCAAAGAAAGAATTCACCAATTATCCAATACTTGCTCACTTCAAAAAGCTAGCTGGAACTATTGTGGAAACAGATGCAAGCAACTATGAGATTTCAGGAGTAATCATGCAGTTTTCTTCCTCTTTTTCCTCTTTCATCCCATAGCTTTTGAGTCTTGCAAATTGCTCTCTGCAAAGCTTAATTATGAGATTCATGAAAAGGAACTTCTTGCAATTGTTTACTGCTTGAAGAAATGACCTTCATAACTTTTGAGCCTTATGGAACCCTTTGAGGTTTTAAATGATCAAAATTATCTTAAATATTTCATGAGCTCAAAAGTCCTTACATGAATACAGGCATGGTGGGCCAAGTATCTCTCTGAGTTCAACTTTACAATCAAGTACCGCCCTGGGAAAAAAGTGGTATTCCTTGATGCTTTATCAAGTTGGGACAACATTTACCCAGGGGGGGGGAGGAGAACCTTCACCAATAACAACCCTGAAAACATTAGGACACTCTTCTCAACCCAGTCTGCCCAACTCAGTTCAATAATCACTCACCTTCAAGACACAGCTTCCAAACTACAACAAACTCAACTTGACAATCCCAAGTGTATTGAACTTTGCAAGAGTGCAAATCTATTAGATAGTGGTTACAGTATTGATGAAAATGGTTATTTAGTTTATAAAGACCCTATAGTAGTACCAGATAATCCTTGCATTAAGTTAGATATCTTCAAGTCACAGCATGATTCTCTGCTTGCTGGTCATCATGGGCAGGATAAAACCTACCAACTGATTGCACAAGACTTCTATTGGCCTGGTATGACCAAGGAAGTAAAAGACTATGTTAGCATGTGCTATGATTGTAATCGTAACAAGTCCTCAAAACACCAGAAGTATGGGCTGCTCCAGCCACTTCCAATTCTGCCTATTCCTTGGCACTTGCTGTCTATGGATTTCATTTTGCAATTAACAATTCCTAGTGGTTATGACACTATTTTAGTAGTAATAGATTGCTTTTCCAAGATTGCTTTATTTCTTTGCAGTAATTTGACGGCCTCTTTGAAAGAATTAGCTAATTTATTCATAGAATATGTATTTTCAAAACATGGTCTCCCTTATAAAATAATTTGTGATTGTGGATCTTTGTTTGTCTTTAGCTTCTGGACCTTGCTATTCCAACATTTGAAGATCACTTGTAAATTATCAACGGCTTACCACCCAGAAATGGATGGGAAAACCAAACAATTTAATCAGATTCTTGAAAATTATGTTTGAATGTATGTTGACTATCAAGAGGATTACTGGTTGCACTGGCTTCCACTAGCCATGTTTTCCTACAAAAAATCCACTCATTCCTCCACCAAACAGTCACCCTTCCAGAATCTTTATGTTAGAAACCCCAATTTCTCATCTATTCACTTAGCACCTTCTCAACCTGCTGCCAATTACCTTAATCACATTCAATCCCTTCAATCACAACTTCAGACCAACCTCAAAGCAGCAAGCAGACCAACTTTGCACTATGGCTCCAACCTTTGCAGTAGGGGATCAGGTATGGCTTGATGCTTGCAACATTTGCAGTACTTGCCCAACCCAAAAACTCTCCAAAAGAAAGCTTGGCCCCTTTAAAATCAAATCAGTCATCTCTCCCAACACTTTGAAACTTACCTTACCTGCAAAATGGAAAGGTATCCACCCAGTCTTTCATGTGTCCCTCCTAGAGCCAGCTTGAGTCCTATACCTGGGCAACACTCATCCCCTTCCGGAAAAGGTCAATGTCCAAGACCATCTAGAGTGGTATGTAAGCTGTATTCTGGATTCCAGGTTACGCAAAGTAAAACTTCAATATCTTGTCTAATGGACTGGCTTCCAGTACAACAAAGATTGTAACTTGTGGGAACCAGCCCATCACCTTTGCAACTCTCCCAATTTGGTTCAAGACTTCCATGCAAACTACCCCTGAAAACCTTGCAAATCTTTATTCCATCTCTTCCATTGCCATTCCACATTTTCATTCCATTCCATCCCATCAATCTCATCACCTTTCCCATCTTATCCAATTCTCCCTTTTGGTTTCTTAAAAATTTTTTCTTTCACAATCTTTTGATTTTTACATTTCTTTATTCCAAGTGAATTATATTCCTTAAAACACAAAATATATATATAATGATAAAATCAAATATAAAATAAAACACAAATAAAATTAAATAGAACTTTAAAGATTTTCCTTTATTTCTTGTTCTGCCTCTTCCAAATTCTTGGTCAAATCTGCAACCATTGACCTGAATTCATCTAAATCCTCTTCATTTATTAATATCAATATTTGCCTTAAAACCAGTACTTGTGTAACCAGATGTTTCTCAAATATCTCCTTGCACTTTGCATTCCAAGCCCTCTTTGGCTGGGCATTCCATCCACCTATCTCCCAGAGCTCCTCATAGCTCTTTTTCTTTGGCCTCTTGAAAAAACTTCTCCAAAATTGCCAGTCAACCGCCTTGCATCAGTCTTGATTGGCACCACAACTTGCACCTGGTCCCCCTTGCTTTGGCCTTCCATTCCATTTCCTTCCACCACCTCCCTTTTGGTTCCAATTTCCTCCTCTTTTCCCGCTCCATTTCCTTCCTCCATTCTGTTTCCTCCCTCTCCTCCGTTTCCTTCTTCCCATTTGGCTCCTTTTCCTTCTTGAGTTTCTACCCGCTCTTCCCTTGTTTCCTTGGGTATTGCCACAGCTTGTTCTTCACCTTGCACTTTGCCTGACACCTCAGAATTCATCTGGGCTGCCTTGTTGTAAAGACTTTGTCTTTGAGCTCCCACTTGAGACTGAAGCCTGTCATTCTGGCATCCCGGTACAAGCGCTTCATTCCTGGCTCAACTTCAGTAGACCCACATGGTCCTCTCTTCCTCTCAGCCAACTGATTGTGATCCCAATGAACAGCGCCCCAATAGTGATCATCATTCATCACATCTCTCTCTCATCCTTTTTCTTTTTATCATTTCTCACACTTACACTTCAAAGCACTTTCCAACTACTTGATCAAGTCTGGAAGCGTCTCAAATGGGTAAAGACTGATTCAAAGCATCTTGAGCACTCCATGCCCATGCACTGATTAAGCCTAATCTACAGATCCACCACCGCAACCCAGAAGAATTCAAGGCGGCATCCTTTTATCTGAAGACTGTACTGCCTAAGTATGATTGCATTACTTCTTCAATCTCTTTCATTCATTGCTCTTTGTTCTAATCAACTGTTAGCAGCTGTCCGTGCATTCCATCCAGGCCATAAAGATGCTTAGCACGTGCTGATTCAACAACCCTTCAGAATTTCTCCTGTTGGTTTGACTATTTTCATTTATCTTCATCTTCATGCCATTAATTGTTGTTACTTATTTCATTTCCACATTCCTTCCCTCAACCTGTTGAAATCAATCCAGAGGTCCTGGTTTCCAGCAATCTTCTTCTCATGCCTGAAGTTTGATCAATGATCCAAAATACGGTGGTGGTAGCAGGGGTGTATTGGTGGTTTATCTTTGGAATCTTGGAAGTAATATGAAGAACAACAGTTAAATTATATTAGTTTCATTTTCTCATTAAGTCACATTCTCTAGCCTTACTTACCTGGGTTCCAGATCCCCAAGAAATCAATCTCCAGCACTGGCAGTATATGATAGTTAACTTGTGGTGCAAACCTTTGACTTTTTAATTCACTTGTGGAAGCCACTGGGGTATCAACCACTGGCTTGCTATTTGAAGGAAAGGTACAAGCCACTTTTTGAAGATGGCATTGTTTGCATTTGCCTTGGAGACCTTGCACAGCAGTACTAGGGATGCATCACTTATTTGGCAAATGCAGTTTTTGCAACAACAAGAAGACAATGACAACATAATCAAATTGAAGATTTTATTTTAGACCAATGAAGTATTATAGTAATTAGGGGTATACAGTAACTAAAACAACTTTTGGAATCAATGGGAAAATCATCTGAATGCTTGCAGGAGCTTGCGGCTTTATACCCAGGCAACTGTTGCACTTCAAGCTTAAGGGTTATTGTCTTCTTCACTTTGACATATCCTTTCCTCAGTACCATCTCCCTGAGTCCATCAGTGTGACACAAAAAAAGAACAACATCAATGGTACCTTTCAGTTACCTCCTCTGGCTCACATAAAAAAATTCCAATCTTGGCAAATGACTCAGTATATACTTGTGAATCTTGCAGTTGACTCTACTCTGGTCAACCATCCATTTGAGCTTTGCTCTTCCATCCTGGGTATCATCAACCCTTGGAATTCCATTCTTGGTCATGCACTCACACTAGTTTGCACCCATGCCTAGATAGCCACACCAAATGTATAGTTTTCAAATGTACTAGTCCCTTACCCTGCATAAACTACATCTTCACATTTGAATTGTTTCACAAGTCATTCCTTCCTGTCCCATCAGTTACATCCTTGTACACTCAGATTCTTTAGTCTTGCACCTACGCTAAAACCTTGGAAACAACTGTACTGTTATTTCATTTCCCATTCCGTTCATGTCATTCATTGCCTCATGGCCTCCCAGCTGTAGCCAGCAATCTATCAGGTTGTATCTAGTCACCTTTGGATTAACTTATAAAGGCTGAATGGCCTTCCTGAAGATTTTCTCCTCAGTTAGTTAATTTCATACTTTCTTGCATCTTGCTAAATCCAGTCATCACATTGGGCTTGGCTTTGCTTTCCTTTCCACTGGAACATTTCTCCCCTCTTGCTGTTTGTTGAGTCAGCCCATCATAAGTTTGCACTTTGCAGTTAGCCTTGTTACCTCACACTTGACCTTGCACTCAGTCTCTTACTTTGTGCTCACAATCATCTAAGATTTCCCTATAGTACGTGGGGTGGTTGTGTGACACCATTGAATTGACCTCCTGCTGCATTTCAACCCACCAATTTTTACATTAAGGTGCCTGAGGAACTCCCACAAATTTCTTCAAGAATTTTGAATCCCTCTCCAAAAACCTGCAACCCACTAAAAATTCCATGAAATTTAGTGAATGAAATAATGTGTCTGCTATTGATACGTGAGCCCTCCTTTTTCTAGCCACTATTTCCAAGAACAAGATCTCACAGTTGATTTATTTTGGATATTTCTGATTGATTGGCTGAGAGACCATGTCCCACACTGTTTTTATCTTTTCAAAGGCTGAATTTAAAAACTACCGGATTTTCCATAACACTGTGATTTTCATCAGAGGAATGGTAACTCAGGCTACTTCCACCCTCATTTTCCAAAGGATCATGGGTAGTTTCAATTTCAACTTTTTCCTCATGACCAACTGGACAAAATTTTGCCTCCTACAATGGTGTCAGAGCATGGATGCCAAGGCCCTTGGAATCAATTAGTTACCAAAGTTAATAATTACTAGAAGGAATACATTATTCAATGATTGCAACAAAAATACATAAGAATATGGATATTTTCAAACTGCAAAGATTTTTTTTGGTGTTGGTTGGTTTGATTGGTAAAAATTTTTGAAGAAGGGTCACAGCTAAACTAGGGGTCTTGAACACCTCTCTATTGGGGATTACATATATAATCTGTTCTCCTGGCACTTTTTAACAATAATTAAAGGGATACTACCCAGAAAAACATGTGGTATGGCAGAGCCTTGGTTCAAATACAGCCAAAGAACCAAGGAATGTATTACTTGGTCAGTATTTATGGCCTGGTACCTGCAATAAATTAAACCACTGGAAGTTTCATGGGCCTTCTTGGGGTGTTTGAAAATTTTGCATGGTGAAAATTTGAGTGATGAAGGTTTGACTGGTAAAAAAAGGGCCAGAATAAGGACATTGATCATTCACTTATTTTTTATAAGTTTTTTACTTCCTTATGAAATAGTTTCTCTATAATTATTCAATTTATTCTTTGAAAAGGAAAGTAAAAAAGGGACCTGAATTTATACTTTTCTTTCTTAATCATGCTTCATCAGGGCACGGAGAGGGGCAAGGTACTTTGTTCTGAGGCCAGCAGAAAAACTGGGTTTAGCGCAGAAAAATTTCTTGATGCCATGGGATAGGTAGATCCCTGTCACTTCAAGGAGATGGTCTTTTCCCTTAGTAGTTGATCAATTTCAAGAGAAAAATTATATCTTTTGTACACATGAAATTTATGCAGCTGAAAAATCATTCAGTTTTTTTGGTGTTCCATGAACATTTTTGTGCAATTTAGCTGATACATATGTTACTTTCAGAGTGTTTTTGTGTTATTTAAAGCTGAGATTCTTCCATTTTTGTGATTTTGGGAAAAATGTGGATATCTATTTTTTTCACATGCTTTTTAATATTTTTAATTGATTTGTTTTTTTGTTTTTAAAATGATTTTCTATGCATGGGGATGTGTATGATGTGTGCATGTTTTCCCCATGTTTTTTGGAGAATTTTTGTGGCATACCTATTCTAAAGTTTTCTGCAAGTTTTCAACTTGGCACAGGGCTGGGAATCTCTCCTGTTGAGCAACTGCATGCAGTATTTGAGTACCAATACCACATGTGGGCTGTGAGTGTGTGTAAAGGCAGCTTTTGGACTGCTTGTGGGAATTCTGGAAATGGATGCAGATGTATTTGGCAATGTAAAACACCTGTCTGTATGCAGGAATTCTGAAAAACCACTTATTTCAGAAGAAAACACAAACTAAAAACAATCCTCTCACTTCAATTTATTTGGTTCATCTGCACATGACAAGCCATGAAATATATTATAATTTACAAAAAGGGTAATCTGGGTTGCAATACCATTTCTTTCTCTTAGAAGGAGTTTAAGGAGTGCAAATTAAAGGGTAGGGAAAGTTAGTGACCCTTCCTAAGATTACCTGGGGGTTTCATTTCTGCAATGATGTCTCAAAAGAGTCTACTCATTTAATGATTTTTCTTGGTTTTGATAGGGTATTTTCTGTAAACTTTTTCAGATGGCTCAAATTCCTCCATTACAAAGTATTTCTGTATCCAACAAAAAGGGGTGTGAGAAAAATTTAGAATTTTTTTTTGGCTCCAAAATTACTCAGGTGTATAGTTCCATGAGGGGTGTTATTTTCACTCAGCCATTCATCCTTCACAGCTGCTTCACCTTTGTACCTGACTAAATAGAGTCTGAAATCTTTTCCTTGTATCCTTTCCTTCTTTTTCTTCAGTATTCTACTAAAAATTCCCTTGTCTTTTTAAGTTTAAGTTTCTGTTGGTACTCTAAGGACAGGATGGTTTTGTCTATCCCTGGGAATAAGGTGTTTTCAAAAACTGACCATAAATACAGGATTTTTCCTGCACAATACTGCAACCAAAATTAATTCTACTTCATTTTTAAAATTAATTTTCCTGATGGTAAAGGGGTCTACACAAGTTGTTTCATTTTTTCTGTTTCAAGATGAATTTTTAAATTCAGTGGTGGATATTAAAATATTTTTTCCTGTCATAGATTCAGTTTTTTTGTGTTTCTTGTTTGATTTCAATCCACAGAATCTTTTAAAATTATTTGGTATGTTTTTTTGGCCATATCTAGCATTTTATTAAAATATAGTCAGGTGGGGTGGATTTTATATAGGTTTTTTTGGTTATATTATTACGGCTCAATTTGGGTATTCATTTTTTATCTGGGATTTAAGGAGATTCTTTGATTGTGCAGTGTTAAATGCTTTTTTAGTCCAATTCCAAAACTTTTATTAATATGAAACAATAATTGAGATAACCATCAGTTTTCTTATAATCTAAGCTAAAGCAGCAGGAAATTCTCATTTTCGTGTCATTCTTTCTGCAAGACCATCAGTTTGGGGGTGGGAAGCAGTAGATAATTTTAATGTGTTTCCTAGAATTTTTTGTAAGTTTCTCAAGAATTCAGAAGTTATTTGGGGTCCCTTTCACCAATATTATTATGGCTACTGCTACACAAGCTATGATTCTGTGTGGTAATAGAACAGCTACATCTATATCCAAGTCTTTGTTTGTTTAGTTAATAATTAAACTTTCTTGGAAAAACTATCAAATATTACCAGTACTGAAGCATAAAAATATGCTCCTCATTGGGATATTCTAGTGAGAAATTACACATTAATTACCACCCATCTGAACCCGAAATCAGTGATACTTTGTAATGGGCCAAATAATTTGCGGGTATATTTTTTTTATTTTTGTAATTGTTCACTGCTGATAGGTAACTGATGGTTGCTTCTCTCTATCTCACTCACCAGGAAGTATGTTTGAGCTTTTTTTCGGTTCTGTCTGTAGAAACCTTTTATGAAGTGGAATTATCATGAAATCCAGCTAGTTAATTCTGGATATGTTTTTCCTTAATTATTAATATCAAACTGAATTGTTTGGGTCTATAATAAATTATTCAATCCACAAAGTTAACTTCCCTGTTTTATATTCTTTCAGGATTCTGAAGTGTAAAATATTGATTTTTTATGGTTAACAAGACTAAAGGTCTGCAATAGTGGCTAATTAATTCAGTTAAGGATTGAAGGAGTCACTTACTGATTCAAAGAAGGAGCTTTTAAATTCACATTCTGAATTCAAGTGTATCAGATTCAAGTTCAGTTATGTTAATACTCATGACGAGGAATATATCCTTGTATTTTGGATTATAGGCAGGATTTCTGGGATGATTTGCTTTTGTTTTCCCTCCTGAATATCTGCATTTTTACATTTAGCCCCAGCTTTGTGAACCACTTCCCTTTTTCTTTTATACTTCTGGATAGCTATTTTCCATCCAGGAATATTTATAATAGGGGTCTTCATATTTTTGAGAGTTATGGCAGCATTGTGTTCTGCAGTGAATTCAAGTTTATTTCATTTGAGCTATTATGAAAGATTCTATAAATACCATACTATAGCATCCATCTGTCCAGCTCCATACCTGTTTTAATTATCTTTGACTTTCCTCAATATAAAAATCACATTAGGGCATATAAGAGTTAGCAAACCCACCATTAGAAAACCACCATTTTTTTTATCAAAACCACCATTTTTAATGGCGGTTTTCTGAAATACACATACCCCCTAACTGGTGGATTTTGAAATGGTGGATTTCAAACATCAAACCTTCCATTTATGCACCATCATCCATCCATCCACCCATCCCATGCAAAACATCCATGCATACATCCACCTCAGCAGAGCCATACCAATCCCATCTCCATTGCATCACACGCATCTCATCTCCAATTCTTCACACACATCCCATCATCATCTCATCCCTCCACATCACATCACCATCTTTCTCAAAATGTCCAATCAAACTTTCCAGCAGCAAGTTGAAAAATCAAAAAAGCTGACAGAACTTTTTTTATTATTTTACTCTGATTCAGACTCCAATTTGGAATCAACTTGGTTAGCTTTTAATTCTCTATTTTAAAAGCAATACATGGTTCCAAAAAGACAGACTTTCCACAAACCTATGTATGAAAGGCAAAAGCTTCATCTACCCCCTTACTTGAGCTTCCAACAACTGTTCCAAGCTTTATTGCCTTCATTCATGAAACTTTTGGAGATGATTGAAGACCACCATATCTTCCAGAAAAATTCTTGGAATCCTCAAAGCAATCCAGCTATCCAAATGGCGATTTCTCTTTGTAGATTGGGATAAAATTGAAATGGAGAAGCAATTCATCAATTAGAAAATCTATTCTCCATTGGTTATAAAACCATTGACTTATACACCAAGAGAGTCATGATTTCTATCCTATCTTTCCATTGCTCATTCCTTTGTTGGCCAAAATAAGAGGAATGCAAGGAGATATCTCAAGTAATGAAGACCAAAGGCTTTCCTGTTTGAATTGGTTTTTTTGATGGAACCACCATCCCCTTGAGTCAAAAACCCAAGCCAAGCTAGATGGAAACCACTATTTTGATTGGAAAAAAGGCCATTGATTCATTTCTTTTACAAAGCCTTTGATAACACCTTTGATAACAAACTTACCAAATATTTTTTATCTGTCTGTATAGATAATCTGTGGCACTAAAACTTGTCTTTGATAAAAACAAGAAGTTCATATGACTCCATGCTGGCATTCCAGGTTCTTGTCACAATTCATATGTTTTCAATTGGATGCAGATTTCCCAAAAACCAGAGAGTCACTTTGAACAAGATCAATACCTTCTTGCTGATTCAGCTTATGCTAGCCGGAAATATGTGTTTCCATCATACTGCAATTTTTCATCCAGTTATCAAGCCAAAACGGATTTCAACTATCATCTTGCCCAATCAAAATTTTGGATTGAGCATGCCATAGGAGTACTGAAAGGAAGATGGGCCAGCTTAAGGGAAATGCAAAATCAGCTTCAAAATTCCAAAGACATGAAGATCCTCATCAACTTAATTATCAGTTGTGTAATCCTTCACAACCTTCTTGCTGAGATCAAAGATGAATTGAACAAAATATTTGGAAACAATATTCCCATTCCTCCTCAAGTCATCCCTGTCTCATCTTGTCCCCCATCTTCTGCCATGATAGAGCGGATTCTACCCCTCACACTCGCTCACTTTGATGAGTAGCATAGGGTTTTTAAATAGGTAAAAAATAACATGACAGTAATTTTTTCTTTTGTACAACCAAGAATCTTAGGCTGACTTGGGTTTTTTTTTTTTTTTTTTTGGTGGACTTAAATAAAACAACACAACACCACCACCTCATACCTCACCCCACCAAACCACTGGTCCACTTCTTCCTCCTCACCAAACCACCTCCACCTCACCTATCACCGGTCCACTCCTTCCTCCTCCTCACCAAACTAACCACTCCATTCCTTCCTCCTCCTTGCCAAACTGCCTCACTGACCACTTCCACCTCACCATCCACCACCACCTCAATTGCTCATTCTTTGCTCACCACCCGGCCCCAGTTAAGCGCCCCCCCCCCCTCCTCCTCATCTTTCTAAACTCCTCTATCCTCCTGCCCCTTTAGGCCATCACACCCTCCTCCTTTTGTTGTGCTTTTTTCATTTCTTTGGCCTTTGGAACCCTGCTCCTGGTAAACAAACCCCCCCTCCTCCTCCTGATCAATTGATTGATTGATAATCAACCAATCAATTGATCAATCAATTTCCAATTGATTTATTGGCCAATCAGCAATTAATTGATTGCTAATAAATTGAAATTAAGCGTGCTGACCACCTTCTCCTTCTCCTCCTCCTCAGGAAATTCCCCCCTCCTCCTCCTGATCAATCAATCAAACAATTAGAAATTGATTGTTTGGTTGACCATCAATCAATTGTAATTAAGCATTCTGACCCCCTGCTCCTCCTCCTCCTCAGGCAATCCCCCCCCTTTTTGCTCCTCCATTGCTCATCACTCATCACCCTTCCCCAGTTCAGCACCCCCCCTCCTCCTCCTGGATGATTAAAATCTCTGGCTGACCTTTGGTTTGCTTTTTTTTGGGGGGGGAGATTGACTGGTAATTTTTCATTTTTTTCTATTTTTTTTTTGATCATCTACCTCAACTATATCTTAATAATGGATTTTTTTTTGATTCCATGAAATGCAACACATCTTTCCTGTACAACTGCCATTTTTCCTACTGTCCAATTCTTCTACCACCAAACTCAAAATGCTACACAATCACTTTAATCCTTTCTTGAACCTCACCTCAATTGAGTTATTTGGATGGGAGGGAACAAGATGGGCAGAAAAAATTCAATAATCATACAGAGAGGTGGCAAGAATAGGGCTTGTCAGCAAAAGAGGGCTCAATACCAAGATTCTGAAATCTCTCTGGAGATAGAAGAGGGAGGGATCAATTAATGGCTTGTGTAGTCTGAGCAAAAACTATGGCCTTTAGATCTGTATCCTGCCATCACTGCCAAAAAAAAATGTCAAAACCCTCCCCTGAAGAGTTTGAGCAGGCCAAACAGAAGATCAAGCAGTTCCATTTCTTCTCCTCTGGAAAAGTATTTTTTCATGGTCAATTGGATCATGGGGCTCTGGTTGCAATAATTGAATTTTTCCCTTTGAATAAGCCCTCTGAAGAAGAGAAGAAGGACATCAACTTTGTAACCACCTTCCTTCACCAGTCAAAAGAATTTGTGAAAACTGTTGTCCCTCAAGGTCTTGGGGTGGAAAAATGTGGGAAATTGGATGGCAAGAATTGATGCACCCTTCTGAACCATTTGGAAAATATTTGAAGAAAGCAGCTATTCAATCTTCCCCTCAGTATTTTTTTTTGAAGCTTAGGTCTGACAAGTTCTCACAAATTGTAGGCCAAATGTTCCAAAATTAGCCAGGGGGGTGCATCATTCCAACCATCAAAAAATGCTGGAAAACAACATCCCCTCTTTCTCTTCATTGGGATTGGGATCCCAGCTCACTCCTTTTGACTGTTCTCCCCACATCACCTTCACTTCAAATTCCTTCTGCAATTCTACCTACATTGAAAAAAATTACATCTATTTCTATTCCTTTTTAATGATGGCTCCAAAAAAATGAATGGAAAAATCATTGAAAATGAGGAATAATACCAAGTATCTGATGGCCAATTTGTTTTTCCTGAATTGGGTTTTGGTATCAATTTCAAAGAAAAAGGTGTTTTTAAAATGATTTGGGTTGTCAATCAGTACAAGCACTATACTTTCCCTGCTGTGGAGACTTCCACCTATACAAGGATGGCCATTAATATGCAAATTAAAAAGACTACTCAGAACACTTGGACAGACATGAAAAGTGTCAAAATATACTCTAGACCAAAAAATTTAAATAAAAATCAAAAACAATTTTTTATTGGTGGGTTTAAAAATATTCCCAAACAAATTGTTGAATTTGAAAATAATTTTCTTGTCTTTATTTCTAAATTTTTTATCAAAGTAAATATTTTACAAGCCAAGAAATCAAGTAATTTTCTGTATTTCTTCTACTTTCCTACTGCTACCAATACAATCCATGGCTACCACTGACCTATATTTCTTTCCCATTGCTAGTTTTTCAATCTCCTTTTTCCAGCCTCTCTTCCTGTTTATCCTTCTCCTTTTCATCTTTTTGAAACTCCTGCTCTGCCTGTTTCAATTTCCACTTGGCATCCAATTTCTGTTGATGAGCCAAACTCTTGGCTTTCTGCTTTTGAAAATAAATAGCCAGTTTGCAATCCCCCTTCTCCTTTTTAAATTGAAGTTCTTCACATTGAATTTGTGATTTCACTGTTTTTTGGAGGAGAGTAGGAATGAGCTTGATTTTGAAAGCAAGGAGATTCAATCAATTAACTTACTTGAACCTTTCTTTTCCATGATATCTTCAAAGCCGAAAAAATTGGAAGTGTTTCTCCTCTTTTGATGGCTATTACGGTTCATGTTGATTGAATTGGAGGCCTTTTTCTTTCCCTTTTCAGAGTAGGTTTGTGTGGGAACATTATCACTCTCATTTGAAGGCAATTTGAGAGGCCCTGTTGACTTGAGTGTTTGGCCATTCAGAAATGGATTTTTATGTTTTTCTACAATCTAAATTATTCAGGATTAACCAGAAAGAAAAGAAAAGAACTAGCTTCCTAACTTGAACAGATGTTTACTTTATTGGAGATAGTGGAATAAATTTCTCCTCATTGGCCAAGTTGTTAATTTCTTTGATCCCAGGAAGAGAGAAAATACAAAGAAGGAAGTGAGGGGTCCAAGGAAGGGTTTGAATCATTGATCAATGCTGATGTAGACATGATTGGAGATGGTTGTGTTGGAATAACCTCCTCCACATTGGATTAGGGCCACTCATAGGTTTTTTTGGGATCATCATGGCTAGGCTGAGCATCCACAGCCAAGTCCTCAGAATCTACTGAATTGGAATTTTGGGCATCAAAAGCAGCAAAAGGGGTTATGCTGGCCTTCTTCACAAATAATTCATCCATTTGAATATAAAAAGGACAAATAAAGTCCAACTTATCAACCACCAAGTTGATTCCCTTGGCTTTATCCAAGTCAGTGATTCCAAAGCCAGTGGAGATTGACATTGAGTGGGCCTTTTTATATGTGGATTGATAGTTCTTGAATTGCTCCAGCATCTGTTTGGATGAAAGATCCAGCCTACCTTTTGTTTTATTCTTCATTTAATTGGCCATCAGGAGATAACCATTAACCTTAGAGGATGGAGGTCAGCCAACTCATGTTTTGTTGTTGTATCCAAAGCAAGAGTCTTAGTTGGAGGGAATTTTGAGCCAGTTTACCAGGATAATGTGATCAGCTCTCTTGAGCTGACTGGACCCTTTGGAAGCTGATGGGGGAGGATTTTTTGATGAAGAGTTCTATGGTGATGTTTTCTTTGGTCCATTGGATTTGTGTGTGGACTTGCAGGGGAATTTTGCTGAGGGGCCATTGAAAAGATTAGGAGGTATGAAGGGATTTAGCAATGAGAATTAGGATATGATGAAATCAATAAAGTGACAATGGTGATGAAGCAATGAGGAAATAAATGAAGATATGAGAGTAATGAAGTGATGAGAGCAATGAATCAAATTTTTTGGATGAGTTTGGAGGTAGAATTTTTCTGATGAGGTTTGAGGTTGAAACCAGGGGTTATTACATGGAATGATGTTTGGATGAGGCAGTGAAAGCCTTTAAATAATTTATTTGAAAAAACCCATTTATTTTCAGGTAAATCTGACACTTCTGATGTGAAATAAGTGTTTTTTTTTATTTTTAATGGCATTTTTGAAATGGTGAGATTGGTTTGAAACCCGCCATTTTAAAAATTGTGGGTTTGGTTAACTCTGATATGCCCTATTTTTCTTGAATTTTTTGACATTTACCACTTTTCCTTGGTTTAGAACAGCTCCTGATCCATTCATACTTGCATAAATATAGATTTAAGATTGTTTGGAGTAGTATGGTTGCATCAGCACCAGGGTGGGGGACATAAAGTTTTTCAGTTCTTCATTTTTCTTTAGTCTTTCATGAGTGATTCCAAACAGTGTTTTGTCTTTTAAAATATCATAAAGTGTTTTTGTCAGAATACAAAAATTCGGAATGGGTAATGTTAAATTCACGGCTCATTGAGCCATGTACATGGCTCTTTAAACGGTTTTTGAGCCGTTTACACGGTTCAATAAGCCGTGTGGCACTCTACACAGCCCAAATGAGCCATGTGGCACCCTACACCGCCCAAATGAGCTGTGTGGCTCCCTACACGGCTCATTTGAGCCATGTGGCATGCTGCAAGGCCCATTTGAGCCGTGTGGCAAGCTACACGGCTCAAATGCGTCGTGTGGAGCCATTGGGACCCTATGAACAACACTTCTGTCAATTTGGAAACAACTAGAATGAAACACCCATGTCTCTTGTCTGCCTTTCCTTCAAAAGGCCATGATTTTTCCTCTACTTACTTTGGTGGCCCAGACTGGGGCCCCATAGGCAACCCCTGGATTTAAAACCATTTTAATAAGCTGGGCTTAGTCTTTTTTGTTGGCTCACCTCCTTGATGAGCCAAACATTTAAAGCTGGTTCAGGGTTTTTTATATTCTTGTTTTGAGCATCTTGGAATTAATTTTACACAAAAGTTTGGTCCCAAGTAGGAAAACCAACCATTTAGCCTCTGAGATGGGAATTGGGGTTTGGGGGTCCAGCTTAGCTGAAGGAAAAGGGTCCCATTTTCACATGATCCACAGTAATTGTGCCTTTTTCTGTTCAAAAACAGCCACTGACTTCAAAACCCAGGCCAACAAGTGTGTACCCTCTTGTATGATCCAATCAAATGCCCTTGATATTGACTCAGAAGCCACCAAGTGAACCACATTATCCATGTACCCTATGGGAATTGTGTCTGCATCTAGTGAAATGGATTTGTGTAGTGAGCTATTATTGTATGGAATATATAAAATGATCAACAGAGGGGATCCCTGTTGGAGGCCTATGTCAATCTTAAATTCCGTGTATTCATAGTCAACAATCTTGATGATGGTGGAGCTGTTTGCCAAGAATTCTTCAATCAAGGCTACAAGATAAGCTAGGAACTTACACCACCAGAGGTACTTTCCAAATCTTTTTAGTTGAACTGATGGGCATGCCAATTTCACATCCAGGAAAAGGGCTGTTGCTATCTCACCCCCATTACATTTTTCCCAGACCCAATATTCTAGAAAAAACAGGGTGTCTTTGGTGCCAAAGCCCTTCCTCTCACCCAAGTGGCCCTTGGAAAGCATATTGCTTCTTTTTACCCAAGTTGTGAGTCTTCTAGCAAGAAGAAGTCCAAAAGTCTTTCCTAGTGAGTTGAGTAGCACAATTGGGTGGTACACTGCTGGATTTGTGTAATTGTGTTTTACAGCTTTCCTTATGATGATGATATTTTCTTTCTTCCAGGCAGATTGGAACGTTCCAGACTTGGAAGCCTTAGTAAATTTTTCAGAAAATTTGGGAGCTATTTAACTTGAAAATATTTAGAGGAGTGTGTTCTTGATACCATCTGGCCAACAAACTTTCCACCTTCTTGTTTTTTGAAGAGCTGCCTTGAACTCCTCCTCTGGGACCTCCTGGTAAGAAATAAATTTGGACATGCCTGATTTTTTCATTTTGAATTCATCAAAATGAACCTCTGGGTCTGCTGATACTTAAAGTAGAAGCTCAGAATTTTCCTCCTTGTTATCAGTTAGCAGTCCCAAATTTGTCTTTAAGGGTGGGATCTTCTTGGAGTATCAAATTATTGAGTAAATTTTTTCCAGAGAAGGGTTAGTAAGGTCATTTTCAAAATTTTTATTCTTCAGGATCCTTACCATTTGGAGGAAGTATTTGTTCCATTTTTTTAGCATATTTGTGCTTCCTCAGAGCCAATCAGTATAAAACAGTTCCTGCCCTATTCCAAATCTTGACCGCTGGACACAAAGTTTTGGTGCACCACCAAGGCTTGAAATGGTCAGAGTTTGAGAGTTTCTGCCATACTAGCCCTTTCTGTGTATTCTGGAGGGTGAGCCCAAAACCAGCCCAGCCATAAGCGGGCTTTGGCAGGCTGGGTATAATCCAAGGTTTGTTGGGCCAAAACCCAACCCAAGCCCAAGTTTCCATGCTTTTTGTGGGTTTGGGCTAGTTGGTGGGCCCCCATTTTTTTTATTGAAAGCTGTTTATTGTGCTTTCAAATAGCTTGATGCAGCTTTGGAAAAAAGGGAAAAACTCTCAGCTCACAAGAATATGGTGGTATGAGGCAAAAACAATGATTTTTGATTAATAGAAAGAAAAATTAATAAATAGAATTTAATTTTTCATCCAATCTAGAGTAAAAATCAGGGCTTTGAGGGCCTCTGGAGGTAATTTTTTTCTGACCAAAAGGGTAAAAATAAAAATTAATTCATTTTCACACAAAATTTAATAAAAGAAGATGGTGTGGCCAAAACTCCTCCTGCCTTGGTGGCATTAATTGTCCAAAACCTTTGGTCAAGTTGTGAAATGCGTGTGAAAGTTGACAATCAACATTGTCTGGTGGGGAGTAACATTGGTAGAAGAGACATTTCATGGGTAATCTCAATCTCCAGTCCAATCCACCTCCGTTGTTGCAGAATTGGCCTGTGGGGGAGTGCAAAGTACCCATATGCTGTGTGTGGGGGAGCACACATACCAACTAGGATGGCCTAATGGTGGTTTAACCCTTTTCCCCCTCTTTACACCCTCCCCACATACTTATGTGACCCCATGCAGTCAGATTTCCCTCTCCCAATCTGTCAAGAACTGCCTTGAAACTCCACCTCCATCTCTAATTGGGTGCCCGCCAAGCAGCCCAAATCAGCATCTCCTGACCGAGCCCGACCCGCAAAGCCCGCCGGGCTTTCCCATAATCCGATTTTCGTCTTAGGGGTGAGCCCAAACCCGACCGCCAACCCGTCGGGTATGGGCTAGCCCGTGGGCTGCCCGGCCTGATAAGCACCCTGAAATTGACGATGCACACTACACTTACACTTTGCCGAACGGCCCTGTATGTCCCAGATGTGACATACAGGGTGTAATATTCTTTTGGCGCGGCGGCGCGAGTTACACCCCGGTTGCCAAGCGGAGCCTTAGGTCTCGGGAGGGCTTTCCGTGCGGTGGACCGGGCAGCGGCAACTTGTGCAAATGATCGAGGGCCGGCAGTAGGAATTGTTGTGCTAATCGAGTGGAGGGAGCTCATCTGGCGCCGCATGTCAGCCAATCGCGAAACTAGAGAGTCCATACGATGATTCATTGTGTCTATGGTCAATTCCAAGCGGGCGCGGGTGTAATGAATTCGCATTGGACAGGGTTTCAGGGATGTCAGGGGATTGCTCTTAAGTTTTACGGGCAGGGTTTTTGCTTTTAACAGATTGTCACAAGAAAAGACACATGTATAATTTCAGGATGATAGAGGAAGAAAACAAAAGAAATCTCCTGGAGAGAAACAAAACTACCGACAAGACTGTTCACTCTCTTTTTTAGACAAGAGACGCGTCGCGTATTTGAGGACCACGAGCGCGTTCTCACCACATTTTTAGCTGCAGTACAAGACCCATGAGATGCCAAAACAGGGGGTGGCTTTTCTATCGACAATGTTGCCCTTAATTTAACTAAAATTCCGTAATAGGAGTAATAGGACACTAACACGCGAAATGAGAAATACAGCCAGCCACCAATAAAATAAGGAGAGTATAAACGAGCCTAGATAATTTTTGAAAATGAAAACCTATTTATTTATTTATTTACTTATTTATTTATTTATTTCTTTTTTTTTCTTGAAAATGATCATTCGGAAGGACCTGCCGGGGTGGGAGCTGACAGCGGGCCCAATCCGCTTCATTAACCATGTCAATGATCAGCTTGAACAGCCGGTGATTGATCATCACCGAGCCATCCGGGTTGATGTTTCTTGGGTCGCTTGCAAGTTCCTGCAACAGGGAGGCTAGCCCTGAGGGAGGCGGGAGGGGCAGCCCACACCTCGGCCTCGCCCATCATTTCCAGAGTTGAGCTAGGGGGCACCGGGTCTGGCGGGCGTAGAGAGGGCATCTGAACCTGTGTTGCAGGGTCAGCAGGCAGGGTGGGGGAAGGCGGGGATAAGGGGACAGGGAGGGGGGGGGGGGGGGGAGAGGGCTCGCTTTGGGTCGGGGTAGGGGGGGGGGGGAGAGAGATAAGTATTTGGTCGAGAATGAAAATGTCGATGTAGTGGTTCCGCTCAGGAGCCTGATTACAGCCCTTGTAACTTTCAAGTTGCACCATCTTTGTGTTGCAAAGGATGTACTGCCAGACTGGAGAAAAAAGCGTCCGATTGTCATTTCGAGCACTAGCGCAGTCACAAATTACAATACCCCAGCAGACGTTCACGCGCATAGCTAGAAGGCCCTTTTCGATTTTGGCAATACCAGTCGTCTTTAATTAACCTATACTATCTTTACTTGTAACATTAACTCTTGTATTCAGTCCACCTTCTCTTATCGACAGATTATAGTGCGACATGTGAAATCAATAGCATTTTTTTTGAAAAAAAGGAGTGTGTGCTGCTTGAAATGGGCGCATGCCCAAGTCATCGACGCGCAGTACTGACTGATGGGCACCAATCATTAAAAGAAAAAAAAAAAGGCTGTGGATTACTCTCGCCACCAAATCACAACTCACGATTGGGTTTCGTTCACTTGATATCGAAATGAACCGCACCCTAAGGTTAGGCTTTCCATGATCACAGCGCGATTGCATTCCATGCTAGGATCGAAGCGCCGCGTTGGAGGTTGGTGCGATCAAAACCCCGTTGGAATCAAAATCTTCACCGGCGCTACTAGACGCACGCTGTTCTAGTCTTTGATCGGAGGTCAGATCTTTGTTCTCCAGCCCAGCCCAGCGAGATTAGTAGCCATGGAGCGCATTGGCCAAAATATTGGAATAGAAGGAATCCCCACGGGGAATTTGATATATAATGAGGACAGATGTAGACGTTTTCTGTCATCCCCATCATCATTTCCACAAACTAAGCTACTGGGACTCCCCGAGAACAGATCAAAATCCACCAAAAAATCATATCATTCAACGATTGGAAAAGTACTCAAAGGAACCACCCCCGTTCGTACTCAAACCTTCGGCTCAATATTTCCAAGTCGCAAAGAAATTTGTTCGTTGGCGGAATCAGATTCAAATTTTTGAGGCAAATCAGTCTGATATTTGGGGATAATTCAAATCCCTTGATAATCCCTTTGAGTCGGAAGGCAGAGTCACCTGTTTGTCAAATTTTCAAATTTTACCACCAAGCTGACATCTTTAACTGAGTACCTATTTGTTCGCTCGCTGTACTGCTTCTTGTTTTAGAAAAATATTAACATATAGCCCGATGTCTCCGGCTGCCGCTAGCATGACCTATTCCTACTTTTGTTCTGATAATAGCTATTTTATGAACATAGAAGAACTTCCTAAATACCCACAACTGCATCTAGAGATATCCGAGCTCATTGTGCCTTATGTCAACTATGACACCGGATCAAGTGCCATCATTGAATATGACCAAAGTAAAAAACTTGTATTCGAACTAACGATCAATCTCATACAATTGGATTTTGATCTGTTTCGCAGGAAGAAGGAACGTTCATCGCCCGACCTTCCAAAATCACCTCGCGCATCCAAGTTCACCAATTTACTCACCCCTCCTCCAGTCATAAAGCCATTCCAATCTTTCGCCAACTCGGTCAGAAGTTGGTGGAGATCTTGTTAGAATTTCCTGAGGTTTCTGAATGGCCGACGAGAGCACGAAGAAAGCCTCAAAATTCCTCATTGAAGAAACTCTAGAGCTCGGGAAAAAATAAAAAAGTAAAAAAGCCTACCTCGTGTTGCATGACGTACTTACATTCGAACCTCGAGCGGCGGCTACTTTGCACAATGGAATTGCACGAGTCGACAATCGGCCGCGCTCACGAGGAAGGATTTGAACAACAGCGACAAGCCTCAATGCAATAACTCGATTCCGAATCCAATGTCTCGGAGAACGTGTTCTGTGGAACTTGAAAACTTCTCCGTTGGCGGCTAACTCGTTACCTTGGAAAAATCATCTTGATTCTCCGACTCGTCGAATGGTCGGTATTTATGCGTCGCCTTTCACAGAAGGGTTAAAATGGTAGATTTCTGTTTGATTGTGACCGCCTTATTACCAATGTTCGAGGACACTATTGTCTCCGAAAAGTCTCATTATCTGTACCAAAAAAAAATCAAATGTAGCTGTGAGGAAGAATTTGTGAGCTAGAATAATAGATTGACTATCATTTTTTTGTTGCAATGGAAAGAATAATTGTTGAAAAAAATTCTGTACTTGAAAAGAGGAGAGATAAATTATTTTTCACCCTCTCTTCTTTGAAAGGAGTTTCATCGATGGTGGTAAAAAATAAGATGGTATGAAAACCTAGACCAGGCTGCATTTCAAAGGAGAATTGGAAAGAAGAAATTTAAAAATTGGTAAGGCAAAATAAAAGGGTTTACATAACAACAACACAAGATTTTGAAATATGTGGTTATGATCTATGAGACTTACTCAAACTTGTTTCAATTTTGAGAAACCAGATTGAGCCATTCAATTTTTCAAAAGCTCATTTTGTGGTCTGTAGTGGAGTTTGGTTAGATTTTGACTAGTGATGAATTGATTTTGAGATGGACTTGATCACTTTTACAGTAATAGTATTTGAATTTATTGAAGGTTGGTGATGATTATTGATGAATTGAGACATTTATTGTTGATTTATGGTATTTCAAGCTTGTTTGGGCACCCACCCAAATTAGCCACTTTATTGCTAAATTGGGCTGGGCATCCCCTAAAGCCCCCGTGGCATGCCCTAAAGCCCGCTTGGCATACAGCCAAGTTTGGGTGGTTTGGGCAAAATTCTGACTTGGCCAACACCCAATCCAATTGGCCATGCCTGCCAAATCAATGATTGGGGGCAAATTTTTTCAAATATTTATTTTATTTATATGATAAAATTTTAAATAAAACCTTTGCTTAATTAGAAAAAAATGTGCCTTTTTTTTTTGAATGAAACAAAAGTGAAAAAATAAAAAAGTTCATTGTTTTTTCTCACACATCAAACCCTTTATTTCACTCATTTTGACATTGGTGTGCGGTTGTGCCCCTTTGGTATTTCACCCAAAAATACTTTATTTCATGCAACTTTCAAGAATTCATTTTTTTTAATTCTGACTGCGCATCCCTGTAGCAGGGGTTCTTAAACCCCAGATCAAAATCTTTGTTAATTTTGGAGCCATTAGAACCCCATCAAAAATGCAATCAAAAAATGAAAAAATTTGGTAAAAGCAAATTTTTGCATGGGGTTTTGGATCATCATTTTGGCTATTTTTTTTTTGGTTATTTCAGCTGCCATAAATTTTGCAAAACATTCAAAGAGTCTTCAAATTTTTATTTTTATCTTTTGGATGTATGATTTCACCTTAAAAAATTCCTTCAAAAAACAAAAAAATTCAAAAAAATCAAATTTCTCTTTGGACATTTGAATCCTTGTATTTTCCTTTTTATTTAATTTTTTTGGGTAATTCAAGCTATTTAAAAGTTACAAAAACATTCAAAGAGAATCAAAATATATTTTCCAGATTTTTTGGATGTATTATTTTACCTTAAAAAATTCCTTCAAAAAAGCAAAAAATTCAAAAAATTCAATTTTCTCATTTGACTTTTGGATCCTTATGTTTGCCATTTTGACTTATTTTTTTGGTATTTCAAGCTTTAAGAATTTTAAAAAAAACTATTCAAGAGCTTTTTGATTTTTTTTTCAGGATTTTTGGATGTCATTTTTGACCTTTAAAAATTCCATCAAAAAACCAAAAATTCAAAAAATTCACTTTTCTCACTGGATTTTTGAATCCTTTTGTTGGCCTACAGAATTGTTTTTTTGGGTGATTCAAGCTTTCAGAATGTTTAATTTTAAAAAAAACAAAAAAAATTCATTAATACTTTTTGAAGATCATCTGCATTCTTGCATACACCTTACAAGCTTCATTCAAAAAATTAAAAATAAAGAACAAATATGCATACAAATATTAAAATTTATTCAACTATGACTGGTTTTATTTTTCTACTTGATTTTTGTGGAGGGAAAAAAACCTCATTACCAAGATCCAAATTTCTCCAAAAAATGGTTTTCCAAGATTTGGAATCCTTTGTCACAAAGCTTTTCCAAAGTGGATCTAACCTGGGAGCTGGCAAATGGTCAGTTGTGAACTTGAATGGGACTATATGTTTGGATTCTTCTAAAAGGATGAAGCAAATAGGAGAAGTTTTGGAATTTGGAGTGGGAGGTTAATTCAGAGGAAGATAAGTGCAAGGCATCAAAGAAGAAAACAGAACCACTGGAAACTTATATGTTTCAGACATAAGGAAACCATGGCATGGAAATTTCATCCACATATTTATGGGAACTGGGCCATAAAGATGGTTCAGTTTCCTTCTTGCTTCTTGGAAAGTGTCACCCCAGATATCAAGCAGTAATATTGTGTCCTTGAAGATTGGGTTTGAATCAAGCTCTTTCACCATTTCTTTCCTGACTTCAATCCAGTATTCTGAGATCCTCCCCAGGAAAATTGCTGCTGCTCTAAAGCCACAGTTCCTATCCCCTATGAAATCTTGAACATAGGAGATATGTGGAATGGCTGTTTTTGGGAAAATGGTGTCTTTGTATTGGAACTAAAACCAAAAATCAGAATTTTTTATAACAGAAAATATGGACTAAAGATAATACTCACTTCTTCAATTGATACTTGGTCAAATATTCCACAAGAAAAATAAGATAATGTGCAGGAATTCTAGAGGAAAAACCCAAAATAAATCAGAAAAAATTAAAAAATGAGAAAATACCAAAATTACTCATTTTCTCACTGATTGTTGGGGCTGCTAGTACCTTACCTCCAGGAGTATGGCAAGGAGCATCACCATCTTCATCAGATACCTTTATTCTCTTTATTCTTGTCCCAGTATTGTATTCAGGGGAAGCAAATTTCTTATTCACAATGGTTCCAGACCTCTGATGAAGGTTTGAATGAAAAAATTAATGAAAAATAATATCCAAAAAATTAGCCAAAAATAAAAAAAATAAAGCTCACCATATTAATTACATCCAAATCTGGCAGCTCTTAATCTTCTGAATCTTCCCCTTCATCCAAATCTGGCACCTCTTCATCTTCTGAATATTCCTTTTCAGTCAGCAATTCACTCTATGTTAACAAAATGAGAAGGACTCATCAAAAAAAAAAACCATTGCAGAAAAAATAAGTATAGTTATAAAATTACCTCTTCCTCTGATTCCTCCTTCTTTTTTCCCTTCCCCTTCCCTTGGATGGCCTTGCACCTTCTTGAAACCTGAACACATAAGAAAAAAAATTAATTATGAACTTTGATATATTTTTTTGTCCAAAAAATTGGTGACTGACCTTTAAATTTGCTATGAATTCCTTCTTTGGACTTCCTCTCCTCTTGGGTTCTTCTAAATATTCAAAACCAGATGGATCTCTTTTGCTTGATGACTGAGAGATCTTCTTTAAATTATTTGATTCTCCTTTTGTTCTTCATTTAAATTTGGATCTTTGAGTGGAATTTGGCTCTTCAATCAGGGTAATTTGATATCTTACACTGTACAGCTTCATGCTTTCACCCAGATAATATAGCTGTTCTCCAGGTGGCAACATGCTGAATGCTTCAAACAGTTTAGTGAAATATAGGTTTTAATTACTGTCTTTGGTTGGAAATTCAATTTTTGCTGAATCTTCAGTTGGTTTGAGGTTCACAGTTAACCGGAGAAAGGAAAATCAAAATCAATCAGGACATTATTCATTTGAGCTTGAATCTTCCCCCACAAAAAAAAGAGAGAGAAACTTGCTGAGATGGGAGCTTTGAAATGCCATTTAGGATGAAAATCACCAAGTTGGAAAATTTCACCCTTTCTGATGGCCAGTTTGACTTTGTGAACACATGGTATACACATGTAAGAAGAGTAATCACAGTTGTTGCAATAGGTGGAAGAATCAGGAACTTGATGAGATGAATGAATGATTTTGAGGGAAAAGTGGCTCATCTTTCCAGAAAGATGATCCACACAGTGAGGCAAACCAATGCAATGCTTGAATTCTTGCTGAGAGGCTTTGATGGCTCTCTCATTGGTTTGGATGGTGATGGAACTGCAAATGTTTTGGACTAGATTATAGAAAGAGCCAATAGAAGAATTGATAAATATTTTAATGTAGGAGTGAAAACCTTCTATTCTTGATTTACTTGTGCTTTCAAAGTGAAATTATTTGTTTTCCAAATAGGAGAAAAAGTTTCTTTTTAGAGGAATCCAGTTTTAAAGAAGGTAGTCAGAAGTGGGAGGATTGCAGACCAGAGAAATTTTTGTGAAGTTTTTGTGATAGCTTGATTCAGATTTTTAATAGACCAAATGATGCCATTGTTTCTGGAATAACTTCAATTCATCTTCAGATTTAAAGTACTTCCTGCAATGAGTTTGAATATTATTGAAAATGTGACAGACACAGAGAAGATGATGAGAGGAAGGGAAAACCAATTCAATTTAGCTAATAAGTGCTTGTTCCTTGTCTGTCACAATCACACTAGGCTCTTTATCTTCAAATATTTCATGAAGTTGAGTCAGGGCCCAATCAAAGTTCTGTTTTTTCTCTTGAGATAAGAAACAGAATTCAACTGAGAAGCTTATAGCAGAATTTTTTATCCCAAGAATATGAAGAAGGGGCATTCCAAATTTGTTGGTTTTAGAAGTAAATTCCATCATAATGAGAGTAGGGAAAAGGTTGAGAAGTTTCATGGAATCAGGGTGTGAAATAAATGATGAAGTAATTTGACCATCAACATTGTTCATTTTTTAGTAAAAAAAAGAATTCCTGAGTTCCAGTATGAGTTCTTCCCCAGGAGTTTTGCCATCAAGGGCATTTTTTTATAATTGGGATCTTTTGTTGTAAATTTTAGGGAGTTTTTTATGGATAGGCAATGATGAGTTTTGTATAAGATAGTTGAGAATTTTTAAAGGGGGAACTGCTTTGGATAAATTTTCAACCACCTCCTTTTTCTACCCTTGGTTTCTTCAGTGTATGGGATGAGTGGAAGGATCAATGGAAGCTTTATGGTTGTGCTCTGGAAATATAACCTTCACCACCCAAAAACACAATCTTTGTGAAAAATTCCCTGATAACCTGAAAGGACAATTGGTCTTTCTTGATTTTTTTAATTTGGAGGTATCTTTGCTGGGTTTATATTTCCCATATTTATCACATTGTTAATTGTAAAACTGATTCTTGAAATTTGATACTCTGGTAGATATGGGATAACCATGGGACTTGGCCCATGCTTGGATAGCCTCAACCAGCTCCTCCTTTTGATTATATGATAGCTCAGGAGGGGGTTAGAGGAGTGGAATCAAGAGTTTTAGTAGATTAATAAGGAGCAAGAGGATGCAAGTCACTAGTTAAATTAGATTAGATAATGAGGATGGGCCTGGTGAAAAATTTGAAACAGTTCTGAAAAGTGGGTGGATGTTTTCTTGAGCCATTGGAAAAAGAGATTTTCTTGTTTGGAAGAATCTGGAGTGTTAAGTTGTTTTGATGAGTGTTTGGTGGTGTGGTGTGGAAAGGTGTGGTATGGTGTGGTGTGATGTGGTGTGGTTTTATGTGGTGTGGTTTTGTGTGGTGTGGAGTTGGTGTGGTGTGGTATGGTGTGGTATGGTATGGTGTGGTATGGTGTGGTTTGGTGTGGTATGGTATGGTATGGGGGATGGTGTGGTGAGGGGTGATGGGAGGGTGGAACAGGTCAAGGGGGTGGTTTATAAGAAAATTGAGGCGCTCCAAGATGGGTGGTGGTCCCAGGAAAAAATTCTCATTCATATTGAATATATGCATGTGAAGGGCTCAAAGAAGAGTGAATTTTTCAAATTTTTTGGTTTTTTGATCAAATTTTTAACAGTCAAAAATGACATGCAAAAATCCTGAAAACAATTCAAAAAGCTCTTGAATAGTTCTCTTACAATTCTCAACGCTTGAAACATCAAAAAAAAATAATTCAAAATGGCAAACATAAGGATCCAAAAGTCAATGAGAAAATTGAATTTTTTGAATTTTTTGCTTTTTTGAAGGAATTTTTTAAGGTAAAATAATACATCCAAAAAATCTGGAAAAAATATTTGAATGCTCTTTAATTGTTGGTTTAAATTTTAGATAGCTTGAATTACCCAAAAAAATGAAATGAAAATGAAAATAAAAGGATTTAAATTGTCAGCTGGCTACTAGTCAGAACCAACTGAATAAAGCCCCCAAAAATAAAATACAGAAATAATCAATTAGAAATAAAAATTAAGAAATAAAACCTTAACCTTTAATTAATCTAAAAATATGATTAAAGAAATGGATTTTTGGCGTCAATTTAGGTAGGGTCACCCACTTTTACCACCCCCAGAAAGTTACACCTTCAGGTAGAACAATGGTTCACCTGTGTACCCTCCCATCACATCCGCAGGTATGGGTTCCTGACCAAAAATTTGGTCAGAAACCCATAATTATGTCTAGTTTAGGAGCTATGGACAAAAACAGGTTTTTTCCATAGCCCTGCGCGCAGCTGCATACCCTCTGCAACCACGCAAAGAAGCTATGGCACAGGCCGGCCAGCCGCATACCCTCCGCAACCGCGCAAAGAAGCTCCGGCACGCTTTTTTACATATCCCCTTGCGCAGCTGCATACCCTCTTCAACCGTGGGAAGAAGCTATGGCATGTGCTGGCCAGCCGCATACCCTCCACAAACGCGCAAAGAAGCTACGGCACGCGCCAGCCTTTCAAGCAGTCAAGTGACTACCTTGCGCAAGCCTGAAGTAGTTGCTAGTCAGCAACTACCGTGTGTGGCAGTTGCTACCAACTCCCGCGGGTATTCAAGCGACTACCATGCGCGGCGGTTGCTACCTGTTTCCAGCCCCGCAGGTAGTCAACAACTACCTTGTGCGGGCCCTTAGCAACCGGCAGGACCATTGTGCAAGGCAACCAGCCGGCTCACTGGACAGCCCCCCCTCTCCCAAAAGAGAAACAGGCTGTAGGGTACCACCTATACACCCTAAAGCCCTGTTCCACACCACATGGGGCCCAAAGAGCGCCACCATGTGGTGGGGAATAGTATGAAAACAGATAAACCAACAAAAAATCTGGAAAAACGGGCTTGTATGGTAGGTTTGGACCAAAAAGGGTACATGATAGTTACTGTAACACCCTGAGAGTGTGTACTAAAGATAAAAAGAGGCCTAGCTTCGTGCTAGATGGCTCAAAAGGTAACAAAAACCCATACAACACCCCCTTATGTCCCTGGTAACTAAAACTGTACATAACTAATAATTACTAGGAGTGTAATGTCCAATTAAGTGACTTTAAAACACCCCAATATGGACAAAAGAGCCTCATACTCAAAATATTATTGAATAATAGGGTCCCCAGAGCATGTTTTTAAACCCCTGGAGTCAGGAAGCCATGACTTATATTTAAAAATATTAATTAAACAATACTTCTTTGGTAGATACAATGAGGTCATTAAGGGTACAGAAATGTGTATCAAGCCCCAAGCATGATCCAATAGGGCTTCCTGTACCTCTGCAGTGACCAGAGCAGGTCTACAAAAACACACCAATGGCCCCCTGGCCTCAGCACTAGCCTGGGTCACCCTCCTTTGGCTGGTGAAGAGACTGTACCATGAGGGGACCCAAACAATATAAATAATGGCTCTTCCCCCAGCCATTTCTAACTCATTCATCCAGTCATATAGTCATTATTGCTTCAGATATTTTTTTCCTCAAGCCATAAAACCCTTATAAGAAATAAGTGTGTGATCCTGGACCACTTTCTGATAAAATTATAGAAAAAAATCTTGAATCCTTACTTTTTGGTCAAAATCAACAGCCAACCATTCAGCCTGCCTCGGACCCAGCTTCCGTCACCCTGAATCCCTGAATATTGGTCCATCCATCAAGCATAAGTCCATATCTAGAACTAGTAAATGATCCTTCTGACTTATACTCTTTTTGTAGTTTCTGCATAACCCAAACCCCAAGGAAATTACACACACCCTTCTTGAAAGGAGTCCTTGTAAACCCCAAAGTCACCAAAATTGCACCTATATTGTCCTTAAAAGACATATAAATGTGTTCCAGAGGGCTCAAAAACCCCAACAAGGTCTTGGCCCCTCCTTTTAATTTTATTCTTATAAATATATAAATAAATTCAACCCTTTTAGCCAAAATATATCTCTGGCATTTTTTTAACATTTTGACTCTAAACTCTTCATCACCTCTAGTAGCTAGAAGGAGCTAGGTCCTTGGCATCTAGTAGGCTGACACAAATGTCCAAAGAGAACTTTGATTTTACTTATTTTTTGTGTTTTTTGAAGGAATTTTTTAAGGTGAAAGGATAAATCCAAAAATATAAAAAATATATATCTGAAGACTCTATGGATGTTTTTCAAAATTTCTGGAAGCTGAAATAACCAAAAAAAATCAACTTAAATAGACAAAATAAGGATCCAAAAACCCATGCAAAAATTTGTTTTTATGGAATTTTTTGATTTTTTGATTGCATTTTTGAAGGGGTTCTAATGCCTTCAAAAATAGCAAAGACTTTGGTTACGGGTTTCAGAACCCCTGCTACGGGGCTGCGCAGTCAGAATTCAAAAACAAATGAATTCTTGAAAGTTGCGTGAAATAAAGTATTTTTGCATGAAATACCAAAGGGGTGCAACCACGCACCAAAATTGAAATGCGTTAAATAAAGGGTTGGATGCGTGAGAAAAATAATACCCTAAAAAATAAAGAAAAATAAAAAAAATAAAAAAAAATAAAAAAAATAAAAAAAATAAAAATAAAATAATAAAATAAAAATAATAAAAAAAATAAAAAAAATAAAAAAAATAAAAAAAATAAAAAAAATAAAAAAATAAAAAAAAAGAGAAAATAAAGAAAGAAAAATAAAAAGATCAAATTAATTGGGGTTAGACAAAACTGACCCTGTAATTTCTTGAAAGTCAGCGCATGGGCAGTAAAGCTTCTGAAAGTGCATAAAGAAATTCTGGGATTTTTCTGAGGTTATTGCCGCCTGAATCCCCTGCTTGATTTGAGTCACAAGAATTTCACAATTCAGAGGTTCTTTTGATTGGAAATAGCTCTTGATTGAGTGGAAGGCATATTTGGTTGGATTCAAAAATGGAAATTAAGGTAGGAGTAACTCAATCTGGGTGGATTTTGAATTGGAGATTGTTTCCCAAATTTATTCAAATTGTTGGCCTTGATGGATTGGAGAATTATCCATAATGATGATTTAATGCAGTGGAATTCAGGTTGTGAGGCTCCCAAGTAATAGGCAGAATCAATCTGCTCCTATTCCTTTGGAATTAGCCCCATTGGTGTTGAGGAGCTCATGGTATGCAAAACCTTCAATTGACAAGGCCCCTATGAGGTTCACTTGATTTTCCTTGGGCACAAAGCTCAAGACTGCAGTTTGACCTAGGAACAAAAAAAAAAATCAAAAATTAAATAATCAGAGAAAAAAATAAAAAAAAATCAATTAAAAAAAGAAAAAGGTGATTAACTTTCCAGAGGGGGCATATCCAGAGCTCTGGCCTGAATGAAGGTCAAAACCTGCCTTTTCAAAAAAAATGACCATCTTCTCCAGGTCCAAACCACATTTTTGGACAAAATTTGCCCTTTGCTCAATGAGCTGGGGTTTATTCCAGGAAGCCGGGATATAAGTAACCTGTTTCCATGATATATCCATATCATGGATCAGGTTAATAATAGCCTGGGTTGAAACACCTACATCAAATTTATCCTTAAGGAATTTCTGGATTTCAAGGAGGGTGGTGGTTGATTTCTGCTCAATTTGGAACAGGACTGTTGTTTTCATCTCTTTGGTAAACTTCCCCAGTTGTTTTTTTTACCTTAATCATATGCAGATCTTCATTATTGATGCGTTGGACTTGAAAATGTGATAATTTGAAGGCCTTCATTGCCTCACTCACCTTCATGCCATTCCCTACAACGTTTTTGCAGATTAGCTTGCAAAATTTGGGCTTCATGATTGTGTTTGGTTTGATTTCCTTTTGAGTAATTCAATTGTTTTGATGCTCACGGTTTTTTTCCAAAATTGATTTTTCTTTGATAATAGCCTTATTTTGGGAGTTTCTTTGATTTAATTCTTGGAGCTCCTTGAGGATTTCTTGCATGTGTTCTTTTGTGGCCTTAATCTCAGAATAAGCATCTCCATTTTATTTTCTCTTGGGGTTTTAATAATATCTTTCAATCTTTTCAGCCTGTTCCAAAAAAAATAATGAAAATTAGAAAAAACAAACCCAAAATAAGAATTAGAAAAAACAAACCCAAAAGAAAAAAAGAAAAAAACCATGGTTCTTTTGGTTGAGGCAAACACAAAAGCAAGGGACAGAGGAGTGCAGAAGAGAGGAGCAAGTAAGGGAGCTAGTGAAGGGGGGGGCGTGCCAATATCTTGGCTGTGTGCCAAGATCCGCAGCGCAACCTGATGTGGAAATCAAGCCCACTGGGCACTGTTCCAAGTGGGAATTGGGAGTGTGGCCAGACAGGCTTGCAATACTATATGATTTATTTTAATGTTTTTCTAGGTATCCAATTTTTTGTGGCCCCAATTGAACTCTTTAAGAATTTGAGTTTGAGACTCCAAGTTAGACAATTAGAAAGTAAGGAATGAAGTCTTGTAACACTGAGAAAAGCATATCCAGGGAGTCGAGATAGGAAGCTCATAGAGCACTCCTGTTCATAGGTAAGGCAAAAACTATCAGTTTTCATTCACTTGAAAACAAGCATCTTTAAAATACTAAGTGCAAAGAGGCTTACATGTGGTTGACCATATGAATGAATAAATAGAATAAAATGAATAAAGCATGTTGAATCTATAAGCAGGATCTCCACAAGAGAAAATGGCTGAAATTGGTAGAAGTTTCACTGAAAATTCACTCACTTAGACAAAACTAAACATTTTCTTTAATAGGATAAAGCAACAAGGGTTAGAGATAAATAAATTACTAGAGTTGTGAATACTCATCCCAGTATAAATAGGTGACTAGACTATAATAATCATTATCTAGAAAATTAAGATAATACACTGGGGTCAATGATGAAGATTTAACTAGAACTATAGCAGAATCTGGGTAGTATAAAGGACACACTACACATGGACACTCAAGAGCTGATAATGGAGATTGCACTCAAGATTTAGGAAACACTAATAAGAGACAAAAATTCCAACAAGTTGAAAGGTCATTTCTAGGAGGAATTGGTGTGCTTTATCATTTTAAAACACTTAAATTCAATTATTTGAAATGGTATTTTTACTAGACAAGACCAATTTGTAATTTTATGCTATAAAATAGGATGTGATTTTAAAATTCTGTAAAGGATGATCAATTCAATGGGAACCTCCTCTTGTTTTTTCTAGGGATAATCCTTTTTACCCTCCAAAAGATCTTTGATTCTCTCTTCAATGATTATTAAAGGTTCTTAAAGGAAAGGGAATCTCTGTAAGGAAGAATCTTATTTATAAATCTCTGGAACTATTTTTTCATGTCATAATCCAAAGGTTAATGTCAAATTCACAACTCTGTACACAACTCAATGAGCCGTGTGGCACCCTACACAACTCAAATGGGCCGTGTGGCACGCTAAACAACCAAAATCAAGTGGTGTAGCCTCCACTAAATAATATATAATAAATAATAAATAATAAATAATAAATAATAAATAATAAATAATAAATAATAAATAATAAATAATAAATAATAAATAATAAATAAGAAATAAGAAATAAGAAATAAGAAATAAGAAATAAGAAATAAGAAATAAGAAATAATAAATAATAAATAATAAATAATAAATAATAAATAATAAATAATAAATAATAAATAATAAATAATAAATAATAAATAATAAATAATAAATAATAAATAATAAATAATAAATAATAAATAATATATAATATATAATATATAATATATAATATATAATAAACAATAAATAATAAGTAATAAGTAATAAATAATAAATAATAAATAATAAATAATAAATAATAAATAATAAATAATAAATAATAAATAATAAAGAATAAAGAATAAATAATAAATAATAAATAATAAATAATAAATAATAAATAATAAATAATAAATAATAAATAATAAATAATAAATAATAAATAATAAATAATAAATAATAAATAATAAATAATAAATAATAAATAATAAATAATAAATAATAAATAATAAATAATAAATAATAAATAATAAATAATAAATAATAAATAATAAATAATAAATAATAAATAATAAATAATAAATAATAAATAATAAATAATAAATAATAAATAATAAATAATAAATAATAAATAATAAATAATAAATAATAAATAATAAATAATAAATAATAAATAATAAATAATAAATAATAAATAATAAATAATAAATAATAAATAATAAATAATAAATAATAAATAATAAATAATAAATAATAAATAATAAATAATAAATAATAAATAATAAATAATAAATAATTAATAATTAATAATAAATAATAAATAATAAATAATAAATAATAAATAATAAATAATAAATAATAAATAATAAATAATAAATAATAAATAATGAATAATAAATAATAAATAATAAATAATAAATAATAAATAATAAATAATAAATAATAAATAATAAATAATAAATAATAAATAATAAATAATAAATAATAAATAATAAATAATAAATAATAAATAATAAATAATAAATAATAAATAATAAATAATAAATCATAAATAATAAATAATAAATAATAAATAATAAATAATAAATAATAAATAATAAATAATAAATAATAAATAATAAATAATAAATAATAAATAATAAATAATAAATAATAAATAATAAATAATAAATAATAAATAATAAATAATAAATAATAAATAATAAATAATAAACAATAAACAATAAATAATAAACAATAAATAATAAATAATAAATAATAAATAATAAATAATAAATAATAAATAATAAATAATAAATAATAAATAATAAATAATAAATAATAAATAATAAATAATAAATAATAAATAATAAATAATAAATAATAAATAATAAATAATAAATAATAAATAATAAATAATAAATAATAAATAATAAATAATAAATAATAAATAATAAATAATAAATAATAAATAATAAATAATAAATAATAAATAATAAATAATAAATAATAAATAATAAATAATAAATAATAAATAATAAATAATAAATAATAAATAATAAATAATAAATAATAAATAATAAATAATAAATAATAAATAATAAATAATAAATAATAAATAATGAATAATAAATAATAAATAATAAATAATAAATAATAAATAATAAATAATAAATAATAAATAAAAAATAATAAATAATAAATAATAAATAATAAATAATAAATAATAAATAATAAATAATAAATAATAAATAATAAATAATAAATCATAAATAATAAATAATAAATAATAAATAATAAATAATAAATAATAAATAATAAATAATAAATAATAAATAATAAATAATAAATAATAAATAATAAATAATAAATAATAAATAATAAATAATAAATAATAAATAATAAACAATAAACAATGAATAATAAACAATAAATAATAAATAATAAATAATAAATAATAAATAATAAATAATAAATAATAAATAATAAATAATAAATAATAAATAATAAATAATAAATAATAAATAATAAATAATAAATAATAAATAATAAATAATAAATAATAAATAATAAATAATAAATAATAAATAATAAATAATAAATAATAAATAATAAATAATAAATAATAAATAATAAATAATAAATAATAAATAATAAATAATAAATAATAAATAATAAATAATAAATAATAAATAATAAATAATAAATAATAAATAATAAATAATAAATAATAAATAATAAATAATAAATAATAAATAATAAATAATAAATAATAAATAATAAATAATAAATAATAAATAATAAATAATAAATAATAAATAATAAATAATAAATAATAAATAATAAATAATAAATAATAAATAATAAATAATAAATAATAAATAATAAATAATAAATAATAAATAATAAATAATAAATAATAAATAATAAATAATAAATAATAAATAATAAATAATAAATAATAAATAATAAATAATAAATAATAAATAATAAATAATAAATAATAAATAATAAATAATAAATAATAAATAATAAATAATAAATAATAAATAATAAATAATAAATAATAAATAATAAATAATAAATAATAAATAATAAATAATAAATAATAAATAATAAATAATAAATAATAAATAATAAATAATAAATAATAAATAATAAATAATAAATAATAAATAATAAATAATAAATAATAAATAATAAATAATAAATAATAAATAATAAATAATAAATAATAAATAATAAATAATAAATAATAAATAATAAATAATAAATAATAAATAATAAATAATAAATAATAAATAATAAATAATAAATAATAAATAATAAATAATAAATAATAAATAATAAATAATAAATAATAAATAATAAATAATAAATAATAAATAATAAATAATAAATAATAAATAATAAATAATATGGTTGGTTGTGTACAGGGGTACAAAAATCAAAAATGCCCATTATGGGGGGTGTATGCCCCCCCAGGGGTTGTTCCTGTTTAGAAAAACACTTTGGAGTAGTGTATGGGCCCCCTCCCATTGAGGGGCCCTACACAGCTCTCACAGGTCGTGTGGGGCCCTACACAACTCCCACACAACTGGAGTTGTGAATTTATCATCACCCTAATCCAAAATATCAACTCCCCATAATTCTCATAAGGGTTTATGGACCCCTTCTTCTCCCTTCAACAGACCTCCTTAGATAGTCAATAAAACAACAGTAAGAAACACCCTTGGATACATAATCCCTACTCTTCCCCAGTTACTATCCCACATCTATCTGGGCTCCTCCTGTTCATATGTTGCTTATTTTACTCTTTGGACAGGTACAGTGACCCCTCTTTTCATCTTTGGCCAATTCGTTGTGAATATAAATGTCAATCCAACTAATTTTCAATTATTTTTAGCAGTTAGAACCTATATCAATTGTAATCTTCAACATCTTTCTCATTGATCCTCCACAGTTATCTTATGGATTATTCCCCACAACTCACCTGCCATACCAGGTCTCCTCAAATCTTTTCCTTCCTGTTTTCCCAGAAAAGGCTTTCCCAATTGGATCCTTCTCTTGTTTTTTACTCTCAATCCCTTTTGTTTTTTAGGCTTTCCCATCTGAATTTGGTAATATTCACTGTAATCTTCACCTTCCTTTCCTTTTTGAAATAAACCAATTGCCTCAAGACTTTCTGCACCATGAGACAATTCTTTGTACCGCCTTGTTTTGTGTACTTTTTTTTGGAATTTTTCACACCTTTGGCCCTTCTTTTTTTGGCCCAGAATCTCCTCTTATCACTCTGGATGTCTTCCTTTACCACAGAGTTTCCAGCATAGTTCTTTTTTTGTCATTAATTAGCCACAAACACCTCCCACAAATCAGATTCTGTCTCCAGGATCTCCTACACATCAACCGTCCTTCTCCCCCTCACCTACTACCACCACCACCACTAAAACAAATCTATTCAAAAATTATTCTTCAATTTCTTCTATATCCTGAAAATAATTCTCAACCACACCAACCGGTTGTTTTTACAGATCACAGGCTCCTTGGCCTGTGAACTATTCCAGAAATCTCACCACTTTTGTTAGTTTGCGCTTCCTTCCACAAGCCATTTCCAAAATTCTAATTTTCCCTTTCACTGAGCACCTATCCGGGTTAACCTCAAGAAAACCCAACAGAAACCAATAGACAACTTTTTGGTCACAGAAAAACAATAAATCCACTTGGAATTGTGGAATTTTCCTCTGGAATTTTGAGCAAAAAATTGCCCAAGGCCTCTGGTAAACATTTCTTGTCTCCTTAGCCAGACAATGATGACTCAAAAAACTCTCTTGCCTGGGAATACACCAAATTTTTTTGGTTTTTTAAACATTCCATGAAATTTCCACAGTAGGGTTTTTCTATACCTCTGCATCAAAGCCCAATTTTTATTTTCAAGGCCCCCCAGTTGTCCCTCTGGCACCTTCTTACTTAAATGAAGTGCCTGCTCCTCTGCCTCTAATTTCCATTCCCAAGTTGGTACTAAAAGATTATTAAAAAATGAACCAACTATTGATTCTCCTTCTTCCCTGAAACACTTGGTGATTATAAGGTCCCTTTTTCCAGAATTTTCTCCTCCTGCCCTCCTCAAGATGGCAAATTTTTCCTTTTTTTTCATAGATTGCTGGAATTCCCCAGAGAGATATTCTTTTAAAAAACTCAACCAAAAAAAGATAAAAAAGACACAGAAATAGAAAAAAAATAAATAAAAACAGACTCTATGTCCTCTGCACATACTCCTAAAAAAAATCTCTCCCCTCCCCAATATTAATTTTTTCCCCAACATTCCTCTTCAAGTATGAGCTCTGAAAAATTTCTGGAATGCTTGGCCCCTCCACATTGATTTTTTTGCAATTTAATACTGAATACTTATTCTTTTTCTTCCATCTGTCATTGCTCCATCCTCATTGCCCACCTCCCCTATATTGGCAGATTCCATCAAGCAATGCACATAAAATATTTTGTTCTGGGAAACTGCACCCTTTTTTTTCAGAATCTATCCCTGCAACTTCTCCAATTAGTAACTCCACCTCCCCCCCTGGAAAGATACTAACAAAGATGTATGGACTGTTTCACCAATGTGAAAATAGTTTAACTCACTTCATCTCCAAAATCCATGTATAAAAAATAACAAGATTGCCCTTCTCCAACAATTCCTGCAACCAATTTGTGCACTGCTTATCCAAGTAGCACAAATACCTTTCCAAAATTTCTTTCAGCTGATTGTTTCACTTTCTGAATCAACTCCTCCTGCCACAACAGCTTATTTTAATTTTCTTCCACTTTTTCCCCTGAAGTTTTGATCCTTCCACCAGTTGAAAGCCAATTATATTAAAATTTATATATTAAATGGAAGCACTGGTTTTCCTTCAAATGTACCATGTCTGAGGAAAACCACCCAAACAGTTTTACCTCCTCCATTGTAATTTCTACCTCCTGTGTAGGCCTAGTTCTCCTCAGATTACGAATTTTCAAAAATGTTCCCAATTGTGTATTTTATGAAAATATTCTGCTACCACAATCAAAACTTCTTTCTCCTTGAAATCTCCACCTCACCCCTATAACCTAATTTATCACTAAATCTCCACAAAAGCTTATCCTTGTCCTCCCTACTTCTTATGGCTATCAACAGAACTTGAGATTCTTGTTTCCATAACTCTACAATCTTGTAGAAAATCCAGTACACCAGCCACCAGACCCACCATAAAAAAAACTCCAGAAGTCCACCCAGGAGCTTCAATTTCAGCTTGCTACTATTGCAGAGGAAGCTGCAAAAGTAACAAAATAACATAAATAAATAAAAATCTTGTTAAAGGAGAAATAATATTAAACATATTATTTCAAATTAAGGTTCTACATAAAATTTAAGGTAGGGTCACTGACTGACACCTACCTCAAATTCCTACTGCTTATATTTTTAAATAATTTGTGAAAATTTGGAACAAGACGTGGCCTTGGGATTCTGGCCATTTTAATGTTTCACATGCAACTCCACGTATAGGTTTCACAGTGAATTTTGTGTCAGAATCCAAGAATTCTGTGATTTAGAGGAGTTACGGGCAGAAATGTGATTTTTCACAATTCCCGCACACAGCTGGGGAAAGCAATAAATCCGTGTGCTGCTGATCAGCAGAACTTCCACCCAGTCCGCGTACCCTGACAAGCCATGTACGCAGCCCCGGGCATCTGACAAGTACGCAGCTGCGGGACTATGGACTGACAGAGTGACAGACAGCTTGAGAAGCCCAGGTACCATGTAAAAGTGCTACAACTAAGACGCGGAAATACTACATATGTAACAAATTTCCCAGTGGATATTAGATAGTCTAAAAATAAATAAAGTTATATAAAAATAATTGAATAAAATTTCTGCATATTTTTTTATAAAATATAACAAAAATACCAAATATGTCGAAAAATAAGATAACTACAGTTTGTAAAATACCTTGAAATACTTTAAATATACAATTGTGAGAAATTCAAAACATCAGTATGTCCGGGACATAATAAGGAAACTGATTATGTAAAAATATTACATGTATTCCCATAGCTTATATTTTTAATCAATTATTTCAAGTAAATCAACAGAATTTCAAAAATAAGGAGCAAAATCAATATTATGATTTTACTCCCACCAGCTAATACATAATTAGAGCCCATATTACATCAGATTACCCATAGTAATTTCTACTAAGAAAACTTATTAACATCCTTGGAGTATTTACTAAGGATAATTAATGAAATAATGATCATGTGGATAGATTAGTGTTATTCACACTTCAAAACATCAATCAAAAGGTAGAATAATTCCCATACCCTGTGGAATTAGATTTTCCCCGTGCTAAAGCACCAATAACGCGTGACAGGCTACGACTGATACCCTGCTAGCCTTAGTACCCGTCCCTTTGAGCCCCTGTATCCCTCAGAAGGACAGAATTGGGACCCAAAAAGCTATAAATATAGGGCTCTTTTGAGGTTATTGATAACCAGAGACCCAGTTATATTTACATCCAGACACCAAGCCAAGGTAATCAAATACTTATAATAGATAAGTAAGTGATTTATGGCTTTAGTCTGATTAATAATATCTGTCCCAAAACCCTTTATATCAATTTAAACTGCTGAACAACCTTTTAAAACCCCAGTAATAGGTTTAACCCATCAGTGCACGTCCCAAAAAGGTACATAAAGGATCCAATAATGTAACAGTGAGTTTTATTATCCTTTTTCTGTTGTGGAAGCTTGGTTACAAGGCCCTTCCACTCCATCATATATTTTATATATATATTATCTTTGGGCAATATCTCCTTTAAGAATATAAATTAAAGGTTCCAAAGTAACCAGGAATACATGTTTTCAAAGTGAATTCCCTGAAGAGATATGTTGAAGAGCCCCAATATCATTGTGGACCCTCTATTAATTTATTTCATAATCAATTTATTAATATTGATCAATAACATTCAATCATAACCAAACCAATCAACCTTGCAATAGCTTTATCCAAATACTTTATGTATTTTTGCTGCATTTATTGAATAATATATTTATTATTTATTCTATCACCTCTGTTGGCTAAAGGATAGCAAGGGTCTTGGCATCCAGGAGGCAAAATTCAAGGTCTGTACAAAGTCACCCAGGGCTTTCAAATTCCCAACTTTTGGCAGTTTTGAGAAATTTTATTCTGAAAGTTTCATGGCAACAGTTATTTATCTTTTCTTTGAATCAAGGTCTTTATTTGACCTCCCCTGCTGAATCTGAGGATAATGGGACAAAATATCTACCATTGTAAATTTTTTCGCTTTAAATTACATCAATGTGAAGAAAAAAAATTGGATTTGAGCCACACATTTGGCCATTGGAGCATTAGGCGAAGTGGTAGAATTGATCATCTGTTTCAACCCTTCAGCATCTACCAATAATTTAACTTTGATTCCCCACAAAACATTTTGAATGCAATTCACCATCTTTTTCAATTTGAAAAATTTCAACTTTGGTTGGGAATATTGGTACTTCACTTCTGAAAAAATGACTGATTCATATAGCTCACCAGCCAATCCTTCCATTTTCCCTCCTGGGGTCAAAAATAATCCAGAAAATCCTTCCCTATTCCCTCCTGGCTCAAAATTTCTCCCCTCAAACCTTTCTGGAATCTAATTCAAGCCATATAAATTCCTTTTAATATTCAAACACTTAAACAACAAAATAATATACCATAAGGTTTCCTTTTATTTCTAAATTTTCAGTTTAACTCCTCATTCCAAACCAAATCCTCACTTTCCTCACCATTTTCCTCAGAGGACTGGCTACTTCCACAAAAAATTTAATAAAAATCTTTAAAAACCCACACAAGCCCAAAAATTGAGAAAATTGTGATTCATTATGGTGGGTTGGCCAGGTGAGGACCTTGTTTATTTTTTTAAAAAAAAATTCTGAAATTTTCCCAAGAAATTTTTACCAAGTTTTTACAATGCAAGGACACATACCACAAGCTTTTTTTGATACAGAAGAAGAGCCTCTCCAAATTCTGAAAATAAACAGACAAAAACTGCTGTATAGCTGGTTTTTCCTCCATTACCACTACTCCTTAGTTTCTTTTTTTCCCTTTATTTTAAATTGAAATATGAACAATACTCAGTATTCTGTGCTGCAATATCCAAGATATTTTTAACTTTTAAACTGCCATAGAATTTCTTTGCCTTTTCAAGAGGCTTTTTGGCTGAATTTTTTCTAGTCTTGTTTCAAATGCTTTCATTTTCCAAGATTCCTGGTGGATCTCTGTATCCTCTCATTAAATCAAACAAAACACAAAAATTTCTGCCAGTAATTTTCTCCACAGACTCTCCTACCTTTTGAGAAAATTCTGCATTTCATATGGTGACTGACTTGAATTGCTGTAATTCACAAAAAATCTGCAGGCTGGTTTTTCTTGCCTTGATATTTAAAGGTTAGGCTGAAATAACTGGAAAAGGATTTCTCCTACAGAATTTTCTTCATTCTTTATTTACTAATTCTGAAACATGTCCTTTATGGATATCAGAATAGGAATTGGTTGCACTTGCCAAGTTTTTTATTCCAAATTTGGGATTTGTTATGGATCTCAAATAGATCTCTAAATATTTCAATTTTCCTCCAGTCAGAAAGCAAAAAGAATTCTTTCTTCAGTTTATTACCCATTTCAAAAGTTCTAGCTCCACTTCTGTTAGCAATCATTGCATTCCAATGCTCAATCCCTCCATTCCTTCCCCATTTATTCTCTCCAAAGGCTTGATATTTGATGATAAAAGGTGATTGGAGTGGTTTGAAGGTACACAGACCACTTGGTAGCCTGAAAAGGCCGGTTAATTTCATGCAGAGTTGGATAATTATGGGTCTTCCACTGGCTTATAAATTTCTTGCAGTATATTGCTCTTTGCAAGGAGAGAATTCTTCCTTCCTCCAATAATTTTAATTGAAAACCTGCCAATGTCTCCAGGTTTCTCAAAAATGTGGAAAAAGGGTAGATTATTGTTCTGTTCCTCTCTGAAGAAACATATCTTGGATTACTCATTTTTTTCTGAATTCCTGCCTTGAAAAACCCCAAAAGAATCCCAAAGTCAAATCCTATCTCCTTTATCCCAACTTTTCCCTGCTCCTCCCTAGTTGGCTGCACATAAAGATTATGATTTAATTCTTCATGATTAATTAAAACACCCCTGAAAAACTACAGTTCCTGCTACCCCCCTGTTGCCAAATTCCTCAGCATCCAACCCAAAGATGGTTGTCTCATATTTTTCTTGGGTCTTGTCTGCCACCATTATAATTTATGCCCCCAAAAGAATTTTATAGATGAGGAATTCCCAGAATGAAAAGATGAATTTTTTTTCCTGGGATAAACTCCATTCCTTTAGTTACCAGATAAGAGATCACCTGATTTACCCTTTCAACCTCTGAGATTTACTGTTTTACCACACTCTCCATCTTGCACATAGATCCCACAATGTTCCTTAAACAAATATCTGTTTTGTACCATGATAATCCTGCACTCTATGCTATTTTTGATTAAGAAATGTTAAAATTGACCAGTCCCAGACTAAATTCACACCAAACCAATTACAAAAATAATTCCAGTTCTTGAAATTGGCATTATTTCAGCAAATGTTTTTGGCTAAGATGATTCCAAAAGGCATCATTGGCATGTTTATAGTAAAAAAATTAATATAATCATGCCAATTAGTGTGGTTTCCCACTCAAGGAAGCTTTGCAGCCTTTTTAAGGTTTTAAAGGAGTGTCTGGGGTGGGGAACATGCCATTTAATAGTTTCTTGGGCCTCCAAAGTCCTTTAAAAAATAACTGTGGCCCTGGGGGGCTAAATTAAGGCCACCAGACCCCTGGTGGGGTCGGTCTGGGTTTTCCTATTGGAGATTCTGATATGGACACCAAATGAGTAAATGGAATAAGTTAAAAGTGCAATAAATATCAATTTGTCTTTTGCAAGTAATTTAAATATGAACTTGGATTTGAAACAAAAAAAAAAACTTCATCAAATTTAAGAAAGATGAGAAAAATGATAAGAATGATTTCAGTTTACAAATAATGTAAGATTTACCCTAGAACTTGAATTACTTGGTACCCATTATAAAAAAACCATGAAAAAAAATTATAAATATACCTGTTGGATAATTTGGATTCAAATAGTTTGAAATATTCAAGCAAGAATATCTTCCAGGCATAAAAAATTATATATATATATATATAAAAGATGAAAGACAGATTTCATTGAGAAAAAATCAAGATTTCTGATGGAATGTATGTAGATACCTTTGTAGCAAACATAAAGAAAAATAAAAATTCTACAAAAATCTATTGAATGAGGGGAGTTCAAAAATTTTTCAATATCAAAACATGAGAGTCATAAAGTAAAAAAAAATACTAAAAATTAAAAGTTGATTCAATCAAATACAAATGGATATTTTGAGTGGGATGAAAACACCTTGTACCAACCTTGAAAATACCCAAACCAATTCTAAGTATTTCTATTAAATCAGGAGAATCAAGAAGGTTCTGAAAAAATTCAAGAAAGGATTTAAAAGTCACACAATCCTGATGATAAGATCCCAATATTGATTTCCTTGAGAATAAATCAATATTTGTGATTGAATGTCAACATCTTTTGATCATAGACAAAAAAATAAAATGTGTAGGATAAAAAATGAGCATATTTAATGAGATGATACAGAAAGTTCAAGAATGATGGCAGAAACATCTAGATCAATAAGTCTTTCATGATATTTGCACTGGATGCAGTCTCCTTCTTAATCTTTGATCATCTTTGAATTCCTCTCATTCAATAGTTCTATATTTATTTTATTTTTTTAGCACAAACATATTCACATTGCACATGCACTATCAGTTCCTGATTGACAAAAAAAATAAAGCTTTTGATTTTATGATCCTTCTCACATTTGAATCCATGAATCCCTTGTTGGTACTTACAAAATAAGTATCTTTAGAGTTTCTATATGTCTCTTTATGTTTTTTTTTTCATAGGTTCTTTACATCCCACTTTAAATATATATTCTCATTCAAATAAAAACAATGATTGATATTTTTTTTTAATTTATGAAGCTTATGTTTTAATATTCAAAAATTTCCTCATCAAATAGATAAATGTAGCATTTCCCCCCCTTTTCTTTGATTTTGGGTACCAAGGAATTTAGAATCCAACAGGAATCTCAATTTTGTATCCACCAAAACCTCTGTTCTGTGAATCTTATCATCCTGTGTGCAATTGATGAAAAGTTTTGTTTGTACATACTTTTCATCCTGATTGAAATCCCTTAATAAAAACAGCATATTTCTCTCATTTTTTCAATGGGTTTTTTTCTTTATGTTTGGTACAAAGGTCTTTAAATTCCACTGGAAATCTGTCACTTTGCGTAAAGGACTAAAGAAAAAAAATTGGCTCCTTATCATTTTTCTCATTTTTTTTTCTTACACTGTATCAAGTTTTGGTTTTTCAATCTGAGGTCAAAATTCAAACTCCTTTCAAAAAAATAAATGAATGCATATCTCTTGAATTTTTCTATGTATTCCATTTATGCATGTACTCAATTTGTGCCCATACTTGAATTCTCCAAAAGCTTCTACCACAGACAGACCTGACAGGGGGGTGGGGATGGGGGGGGGGTCTGGAAGCCTTAATTTAACCCCCCCAGGGCCTCAATCAGTGGTGACAGGCCTTTGGGGGCCCAGCCTGCCTTTGAGCAGTTTTTCATGCCACCCCAGGCACTCCTTTAAAATCAAAAATTGCTGGATGCCTTCCTGGGGTGGGAAAGCGCAACAATGGGTGTGATTCTAGTGATGTTTTTTCTCTGGTCCATGTTAAATTTGCAACCCTACACAACCCATCCACAACTCAAAATGGGTTTTGTGGTGCGTTTTGCAACTCATCTGGGCCATGAATGTCTTTTTGCAACCCATCTGAGGTGTGATCAGCCCATCACAACACATATGGGTTGCAAACTGCGCCACAACAACCATTTTTGAGTCCTGAATGGGTTGTGTAGGGTTTCAAATTCCACATTTATTTGTGGTTTTGTTATTATTATTCATTTATATTTATTTATATTAATTTTCTTTATTTTTTTATGGGCAATGTTAAATTCACAATCCTATGCAGCTTGTTGACAACCCAAACCAGGCTGCGTGGCCTGGTTTGCAACCAATTTCAGTTGTGAAAGGCCGCTCACAATACATTCTGGTTGTGAAAGGCCATGAGCTTCTGTTCAAAGCCCATTTGCGGCAATAAAATAAAATAAAATAAAATAAATAAAAATAAATAAAAATAAATAAAAAATTGAACAAACAAAAAAGTTCAACTTGACTATCCCTAAATTAAAAACACCAAAAATTAAATATACAATGAAGAGTCTATGGAGCAGCCCTAAAGCAAAAATGCCAAAAAATAAAAGTTCAACTTGAATAGCCCTAAAGTAAAAACACCAAAAAAAAAACAAGTTCAACTTGTGTTAAGCTGATCCCATAACAAGAAGCAAACATATTCCTTATGATTGGATCAGCCCAACACAAGTTAAAATGACTTACCAATAAAATCTCATTGAAAAAACTCAAAATAATTATTTTAACTCAAAAAACTCAACATAATGATGTTCAAAATGTGATAACCCTTGATATTAATAGAATTACAAGATCAGAATCAGAACTTGAACCCAAATGATGAAATTAAAATGATTTTTATAAACTAGAATACAACTCAAGTTGATCTTTTAGATGATCAACCCAAAAAGAAGATTTTTTAGAATTCAAGGAAGCTGGTTTGGAAACAATAGGCAGAATTGGAATAATTTCTCCCTCAAGTAAAAGATGAACTTTTGATTATTTTTGAAAAATCAAATGAAGATAGGATCTCATTCTTCTTTTACATCCATTTTCATAGGAGTATAAGCACAACAGGAATCCAATTAAATGAATTATATTGGTCTTCCATAAGTATCAGCTGTTATTTTACCCATATCCAACTTTGAAAGGAATTTTGAAGAGTGAATATTTTCATTTATTTCATTAAAATCAAGTCTTTGTTCTATCATTTCAACATCTTTAATTCCAGAAAGTATCTTAGAATACCAAGGCTTGACCAGAGATTCTCCTCAGTTGAGGATTCACTGAGGGGTTTTCAGATGGTTGATTATGGTGTAGGCCATTTCTAATGGAGAGATGCCATGTGGGATCCTCTACTTTACAACTTGCAAAGATCATGAATTGACACCTGACCTGCCTTTTTTGGTTTTGCCTTTGCCGTTCAGTGGGGAATGGCCCTTCATATACCCCAAATCTGTCACATGCCAGTTCAACATATTTTTTCTTCTTTGAATTGAATTTTTTCAATGAATAGCCATGCATGGCTGCCAATTTTTGAAAATAAATCTTGTATTCTTTCTGATAGCCAAGGCTCTCAAAGGAGGAGGTTCAAGTGGTTCTGGAACCTTATATTTACACCCCACATTTTCAAGTTAGTATTTATCAAGCCAAACCCTTCTCAGTCAAATGACATATGAAATGTGACCCACCACATTTAGTAAATTCCAGTTGTGAGGAAACATCTTGTTCCTCAATTGTAACCCTAGATGAGGATGCAATTAAGGCTTTGAATGTTTTATTTTCCAACTCCCTACCCAAATCCCTAGAATACAAAGCTTTGTTAGCAAAAATTTCGATTAATTCTTTTAATGCAGCCATGTTTGAGCCAGGGAGTCTTAGGCTTGCCACTGTTCCCATAATCCAAAAAAAACCAAAGTCAATTTATTATTTAATCCACATGTTTCCAACAACTCCAAAATTGTACCCACTTTTGAGTTTACAAAAATGAATTTATCCAATGGATGTGTGTTGTGTGTGTACAGGGTTTGTGAAAAGACTTTGTTTTTCCAATAGGCAAGGTGTTCAATTCCCAAGTTTCTTTTTGTGGTCCAATAATAGTCCCACATAGTATTCCACATCCCAAATTTGGGTTGACAGAACTCAAATGTGTTTCTGGGGTACCTAGTTACCCCAATCCCCCCCCCTAAAATGGCTCATTTGGGGCTATTTTTCCCCAAATGGGCCAGGAAAACAGGCACAACCCCCGCTCACAACTTGCACATCCCCTGGGGGTCTTGAATCCCCAATTGCGCCTTGAATTGGGTTGCCATTCCACAATTGTGGCTTGAAAAGTGTTGTGATTTGGTTTTATTTTTTTAATCTTTTTTCTTTATTTGTTTATTTATTGATTTATTCATTCATTTCTGGCCAATGTTAAATTCAAAACCCCGCGGTCCCAAACGGGCTTGAATTGAAATTCACAACCCAAATGGGTTGCAAACAGCAAATCACAAGTCAAAAAGGAGCTAACAAAGTTGCTCAAACCTTGCGCATCCCCCAGGGGTTACAAATCCCCAATTGCAACCCTTTTCAAGTTTTAATTGAGGATTAGTGACTCTTTAGGAGCCACAAGTTGTGAGGGGGGGTTCTGCCTGTTTTCCTGGCCCATTTGGGGGAAAATAGCCTCACATGGGCCATTTGAGGGGGGAATTGGTGTACCTAGGCACCCCTGGACCACATTTGAGTGCTGTCAACCCAAATTTGGGGATGTGGAATACTATGTGGGACTATTATTGGACCACAGAAAGAAACCTGGGAATCAAACACTCTGCCTATTAGAAAAACAACAAAGTCTTATGAAAAATTGTACACATCACTTGCTTTTCACATAATTTTATTTTCCTCAACCCAAAAGTCAGCAAAATCTAGGATTTGTTGAATTGAAAACTAAATTTCCTTTGAATTTTGTTGTTTTATGGGAAAAGTGGCAAGCTCAAGCCCCCTGATTTTAACATGGCTGTGTTAACAGACTTGATTGAAATTTTTGTCAACAAAGCTTTGGAATCTGGGATTTGGGTAGGTATTTGGAAAAGAAAAAATTGGAAGCCCCAATTTCATCCTCATTTAGAGTTACAATTGAGGAACAAGATGTTTCCTCACAACTGGAATTGACTAAAGGTGGTGGGTCACATTTCATATTTCATTTGACTGAGAATGATTTGGCTTGATAATACACTAATGTAACCATGTGGGGTGTAAATATGAGGTGCAAGAACCACTTTACCCTCCTCCTGTGAGAGCCTTTTCTATTAAAAAAGAATCCAAGATTAATTGTCAAAAATGGGCAGCCATGCATGCCTACGCACTGACAACATTCAAGTCAAAAAAGGACAAATATTTTGACCTAGCATGTGAAATACTTGGGGTATATGGGGGGCCATTCCTCACCAAAAGGCAAAGAAAAACTCACCCAAGTAAGGTTGGGTGTGAATCCATGATCTGTGCAAGTAGTACAGTAGCAGATCCCATGTGGCATCTCTCTATTAGAAATGGCCTACACAATCATCAACCATCTGAAAACCCCTCATTGAATCCTCAACTGAGGAGAATCTCTGGTTGAGCCTTGGATCTAATTAAAAAAGTCATGAAAGATGGGCGCAGTATGGTACAACTCAAAAGGAAATTGAGTAACATTGATGTTGGATTATAAATAGACAATAGAAAAATTTATAACACTAAGCAGAAAGTAAAGCCAGCAGAACTAAATGGGAAAGGTTTTATGGAGGTTCCATTGAAAATTATCCTGGAATCCCAGTGGGTTTTCAGGTCAAAATTTGGTGGAGAGGGTCACTTAGAGCCCCTTTTCTTGGCTCATCCTGAGTCTACAAAGACCTTTTCAAAAATTCCATCATATTGCTTTGTTGGGTGGTACTTATAAAAAAAATAGGTACAACATTCCTCTTTTGCATGTTGTAGGAATGACTGCTAACAAAGAGACTCTTACAAAGGCTTTTTTTTTATAAAAAAAGAAATGTATTAGTTCTAAAGTTGGGATAAAGTTGGGAATTGAATGCATTAAAGGAGTTGGCTTATGATCTCAAGAGGCTTTCCAGAGTCTTTGTGATGGACCGTGGAAAAGCTCTGATTTGTGTAGTTTCCCTGAGTCATCCCAAAATTGGTGCTCCTGGCACTTGTCTAAAAATATTCAAGCAAATTGTAAAGTTTGCTTGAGTAATGATGATGAAGGATGGAAAAGTTTTATGAACCTTTGGGCAAAGTATGGGGCCTCTAAAGCCAAGGGGGAGGCAGAGTTCAATGATGCAGAACTTATAGTAGGCCAATTTAATGCTCCTTCTGTTCATCTCTTCTGGGAATGCTTATGTTGAAACTTGTATACAGTGCTTCTTGAAAGACTGTGAGAATGTGCTTGAGTATATGGAAAAGAAAATTTTCCATATCAAAGGGACTTTTGCAATTGCATCAACTTGTTTCAACCCTGACTTTGGAAATAAAACAACATTTTGGGTAGAAGGGGGCCATGATACTCTCAAATGATTAATTGTGGGATCTTTGGGGAAAATTTTGGATGTATGGAAACAACTGGAAGGAACCATTGAAAGCTAAATCCAATCATTGAATGTTTCAATTAAAAAATCACAAATAAAGTTAGAAACCATTCTTCCAAAAGTACTTTGACCTTTGGGTTTCAAATTTTCAATTGAGGCTATTAAACCCATTGGGGAACAATTCAAGAAGTTAAAGCAAAACCATGATGGAAAGGTGTGCTCAAATTCATACTCAAAAAAAATTGGCTTTCCCTTTTCCCAAATCTTAGTAGAAATACTGGCATCAAGAGGATCTGTTGTGCCTGAGGATGTTCATGCTTAGTTGAGATTTGACTATGACCCTTCCAGTGAAGTAAGTTGTCTTTTTGGGTTTTTTGAAGGGTACCAATTATAGGATTGACAGATCAATTATTGTTTTTCTTTTTGAAAGATTCAGACAGATCCATTGATTTAAAAAGCCAAATTTTTTAACAAGTTGAAAGTCATGCTTATGGGACAACCTCAACAAGTTAGGTTAGAGATTTCAAATTCTGAGGTCAATTATACAGCTACTTTGATTTCCAAGCCAAGGCTTGCGCCAAAGTTCTTATGGTCTAGCCACAGTCAAACCATATTGAAATTCAATTTCCATGAACTTTCAAAAAAATTGAACACATTGAAAGGGAACTTAAGAGGGAAGAATGGGTTAGAAGGGAACCAAAAAGACCAAAGATAGTAAGTATTTTATTTTGAGAGGTGTTCATTTTTATGGTTTAATGAACTGATGGGAAATTTATTTCCATAGTGCAAGTAAATTGCTTAATCTGAATTTCATAGCTCAGAGTAAGAGACTGAAAGCAAATGAGGCTCCCTTCATTTGGAATCTTCTTCCTCTTCTGAGGAAGAATAAGAAGTTTAGAAGTTGAACAGCAGTGCATCTTTGGTGAGTATTCATTTCATTGATGTGATCAAAACCAACAATGAATACCAAGTTGGTTTTGATCTTAGAAACCAGAATTTAATTACCTCAATCAGATACCTGAGAGCTTACATAAGTTCTTTGGGGAGGTTTGGGCTCTGGTTTGTGATTGGAATTGCAGATCAATAGTCGTTGAAAAATCACTTGGGTAAAATGACCATGGATGGTTTAAAGTAAAAAAGGAGATGATTGAAAGATTGAGGAAAAATGAGACATCCAATTCTAAGATCCTTGGTGGCAGTAAAGAGGTTGAAAAGATAGAACAAAGACTTGATTTTCATGACATTTATGAAAACATTCCCTCTTCAAAATGGATTTCCAAGCTTGACATGGGCCCATTGATAGCTGATACTTATGGAAGACCAATATCATTTGTTTCATTGGATTTATGTTCTAAGTATACGCCTATGAAAATGGGTGTAAAAGAAAAATCAGATGCAATCTTCATCTGCTTTTTCAACAATAATCACTTGGTTCATTGTTTAATTGAGGGAGGAATGATTCCAATCCCACCCATTGTTTCCAAACCTGCTCCTTTGACTTCTGAAAAATCCTCTTGTTGGGTTGATCACCTCAAAGATCAACTTGAGTTGAATTATAATTTATATAAATCCTTTTGATTTCATCATTTGGGTTTGGGTTCTGATGCTGATATTGTAATTCTATTAATCTAAAGGGTGATCACATTTTGAACATCATGATGTTGAGTGTTTTGAGTCAAGATCATCATGTTGAGTGTTTTGAATGAGGTTTTATGGGTAATTCAGTTTGAATTTTGATGGGCTGATGCCAGCATAAGGAGTGTTTTTACTTCTTGTGATGGGATGAGCTTAACACAAGTTGAATTTTTTTTTGGTGTTTTACTGAGGTCCTGTCAATTAAGGTGGAATTTATAGAAGTCTTTTTTGGTGTTTTGAATTTAGGTCTAGTCCATCAAGGTGGGCTTCATACAAGTCCACCTTGTTGGATCAGCTTGACACCAGTTGAACTCATATTTTGTGGAATTTTTACTTTGGGGCTGGTCCATAGAATTTTTTATTGGTTATTGATATTTACTGTGCATTCATGGCCCAAGAGTGGTGAAATTTTTACACTTTCCTTTTAATTTTTTTTTCTTCTTTTTTTGGTGTTTTTTTTTTTGATTATTTTTTTTGTTCAAATTTCTATTCATTTTAGGGCCTTGGGTTTTTCACTCCCCCAAACCTGGAATTCACATGGTTTGGACGTCCCCACAACATCCCCTGAGGTCCCCAGCGCATGCCATAAACCTGGAATAAACATGGTTTTTGAAGGTTTTCAAAAAAATAAGAAGAAGAAATACTGGGGGATAGGAGGGCATCTCAAACCCCTGTAGAAAAAATCTGAAGAATTTTGGCCACTTTTAAGGCCTTCAAAATTTCCCTCATAAAACAGAAAAAAAAACGCTCCACCTCTCAAATCTTTTCACATTTTTAATCTTTTTTCTTTGATTATTTTGAGATATCTGAAGGGACAAAAAGTTTCCAAATATGGCAGGCCATTCAATTATAATTTTTCCGGAATTTTAGTGCTTCACTTTCCCACTAGAAAATGGAATTTACATAATAAATGAGACATTATTTTCAATTCTTTTTATGTTATTTTTCCATGAAATTTTACAAATCTTCAATTTGCATTATTTTGGTGAGAATTTAAGAGGGCCCAAAAAAATTTATCCCAAGATTTTTTTTAGCTAGTTTTTTCCCAAATAATTCATAATTGAAAACACAAAAGTGGTGTTCTTTGCTCTAAATAGGGTGTATCAGAGTTAGAAAACCCACCATTAGAAACCTGCCATTTTTAATGGCGGGTTTCTGAAATACACATACCACCTAAATGGTGTATTTTAAAATGGAACGTTTCATGAAAATGACATATTTCAAACATCAAAACCGCCATTAAACCTGCCATTTATGCATCATCATCCATCCAACATCCATCACATCCAAAACACCTCTTGGCACCTCTGCCTCAGCAAATCCATACCAATCCCATCTCCATCACATCACACAAATCTCATCTCCATTGCTTCAAATCTCCATTTTTCACATCTCTATCACTTCACACAAATTCTGTCATCATCTCATCACCCCACATCCCATCACCATCTTTCTCATCTCAACATGTCCAATCAAACTTCCTGGAAGCAAGTTGAAAGCACAAAAAATCTGACTTAACTTTTGTTACTATTTGACTCCCATTCAGCCTCTGATTCAGAATCTGATTTGGAATCAGCTTGGTTGGCTTTGAATGCTCTATAAGAAAATCAATACATGGTTCCAAGAAGACAAACTCTCCACAATCCTATGTATGAAAGGCAAAAGCTTAATCTCCTCCCCAACTTAAGCTTCCAGAAAATGTTCCAAACTCTATTTCCTTCATTCATAAAACTTTTTGAAATGATTGAAGACCACCACATCTTCCAGAAAAATTCTTGGAATCTTCAATGCAATCCAGCTATCTAACTGGCTGTTTCTCTTTTTAGATTTGGATCCAATGGAAATGGAGCAGAAATTCATCAATTATAGAATCTATTCTCAGTTAGTTATGGAACCATTGACTTATACACCAAAAGAGTCATGATTGATATTGTATCTTTCCATCACTCAGTTGTTTCTTGGCCAACCAAAGAAGAACACAAGGAGATATCTCAAGTAAGGGAGACAGAAGGCTTTCCAGTTTTCATTGGTTTTGTTGATGGAACCACCATCCCCTTGATTCAAAAACCCAAGCTAGATGGAAACCACTATTGTGATTGTAAAAAGAGGCAATTTATTCATTCTTTTCCAATGAATTTGATAAAACTTTGGATCACAAACTGACCAAATATTTTTCATCTCTTTGTTTAGATACTCTGTGGCCCTACAACTTGTTTTTGATAACAACAAGAAGTTCATATCCCTCCAAACTGGCCTTCCAGGTTCTTGTCATGATTCATATTTTTTCAATTGGATGTGGATTGCCCAACAACCAGAGAACTACTTTGACCAAGATCAATACCTTCTGGCTGATTTGGCTTATGCTAGTGGGAAATATGAGGTTCCAGAATACCGTAATTTTTTGTCCAACACTCCAGGAAAAACTTATTTAAACTATCATCTTGCCCAATCACAAGTTTGGATTGAGCATGTGATAGGATTCCTGAAAGGAAGATGGGCCAGCTTAAGGGAAATGCAAAAAAAGATTCAAAACCCCAAAGACATGAATTTCCTCATCAACTGGATGATCACTTGTGTAATCCTTCACAACCTTTTGGCTGACATCAAAGATGAATGGGACAAAATATTTAAATATGATATTCTGGATCCGCCTCAAGTCATCCCTGTCTCATCTTGTCCCTCATCTTCTTATATGAGAGAAATGATTCTACCTCTCACCCTTGCTTGATTTGATGAGTAATTTTTGATTTTGAAATAGTTAAAAAATCCCTTCACTGTATTTTTTTGGTTTTGGTTGTTCAACCAAGAATCCTAGGCTGACTCATTTGTGGTTTTTTTTTCTATCTTTTGGCGGACTTAGACAAAACAGACCCAACACCTGACCCCACCAAACCACCGGTTCACTCTCCTCCTCACCCTCCACCTCCACCTCACCCATCACCTCCACCTCACCAGCACACCTGGTAATCTTCCCCCCCTCCTTCTCATCCTCCCCATCATCCAATACTGATATCCATCCCCCTCCATCCCCCTTCAGCCCCCTCCACCTCACCTCCTTGGTTTATTCCCCAGGTAAGCTCCCCCCCCCTCCTCCTCATCACCCCTTTCCCTGCCCCTCACCCCCTCTCCCTTGCTCCCAACTAATTCCCCCCCCCTCTTGCCCCCCCACCTTGCTTGCCAACGCCAATGGCCACCCCCTCTCTTTCTGCTGCTGACAGAAATGGCAACCCCCTTGCTCCCCCCCCCCCCTCTTGCCCCCCCCCCCTTGGATTTCCAACGCCAACAGCCCCCCTTGCTTTCCAACACCAATGGCCACAGCAACTCCCTTGCTGCCCCCCCCCCCCTCTTCCCCCCCACCCCCCTTGGCTTGCCAATGCCAATGGCCACCCCCTTGTTTTGCGCTTGCCAATGGCTGGCCTCCCCCTGCGCACTTCAGCCACCCCCCCTTTTTGACTTGACCCCCGCCTTGCTTGCCGCGGGCCCCTGCCCAACCCCCTGCTGCCCAGCTGACCAATCCACCCCCCCTCCTCCTGCCCGGCCAACAGAGACCCACCTCCTCCCCAGCCAATCAAGCCCAGCCTGACCCATCCTACCTGGCCCACTGAACCTGGCCCTTTTTTTCACACCCTGGTATTTTTCTTTTTTTTTTTTTTTTTTTTTTTTTTTAAAAAAAAAAATTATTTTTGTCATCACATGACTGACATGGGTTTTTTTTTTAAAAAAAAAAAAAAAAAAAATCCCTTCTTTGACCCCTTTTTCTTCCATTCTCTTGCTTCTCTCACCGCACTCACAATGTTATACTCCAAATTGAATCCCTTCTTGATCCTAACCCCAAGCAGAGAATTTGCCTGGGAGGGAGAGAGGTTTCAAGCAGAGGGCTTTGAAGCAAAAGAGGGATCAAATGAGGGCATCAGAAATCTCTTTGGAACTTGCAGAGGGGGGAATCAATGAAAAAATGTCATGTTCTGAATGGAAACTACAACCTTTTGATCTGTATCCTGCCATCACTGCCAAAAAGAAAAATAACAATTGAAAACCCTCACCCACTGACTTTGAACATGCCAAGCAGACAATCAAGCAATTCCATTTCTCCACCCATGGAAAAGTAATTGTTCTCAATAATTCTGATCACAAGGGTCTTGTTGAAATAATTGAACTTGTCCTGTTGGATTAAATTTCTGACCAAGACAAGAAGGACATCAACTTTGTGACAACTTTCCATTACCAGACAAAAAAATTTGTCAACACTGTTGGTCCCTCAAGATCTTGGGGTGGAAAAATGTGGGAAATTGAATGGAAAAAATCAATGCACCCCTTTGAGTTATTTGGATGCTATTTGAATAAATAATCAATTCAATCTTCCCCTCAAGAGTACGCTTGTCTCAACATTAAGGCCAACAAAGTCTCTCACTTTTTAGGAAAAATGTTTTGCAATTTGACAAGAATTCCCTTTGAATCAAACCATGAAATAGTGAAAGATAACTGCATCCCCTCCTTCTCATCTTTGGAATTTTGTTCCCAGCCTACACTCTTTGACTGCTCTCTGCCTGTCACTTTCACATCCAAATTTTTTTACAAATCACCTCACATTGGCAAAGGTGACATCTTGGGGTATTCCTTTTTAATTTCAATTCCAACCAAGAAATCAAATGGACAACTTATTGAAACCACAGATGAATTTCAAGTGTCAAATGGCCAATTTGTATTTCCAGACCTGGGGTTTGGAATTGATTTCAAGAAAAAAAGGTATAGTGAAAATGGTTTGGGTAGCAAATCAGTACAAGCACTGTACATTTCCTGCTGTGGACACAGTCACCTATACCAGAATGGCCATATCCATGAAAATTAACAAAACAACTGAAAAAAGTTTCTGGGACTTGGATATTGGGAAAATATAATCTAGGAAAACAAATTTGAATAAAAACAAAAAAAATTTGTTCATTGGTGGGGTTAAAAATATTATTAAGTGTTTTAACCATTGTGGTAATCAAAAATAATTTTCTTTTTTTTATTTTTAAGTTTTTGATCAGATAAAATATATTTACAAGCCCAGAATTTGAGTAATCTGATTTAATTCATCTACCGTTCTACTGCTACCAATGCAGGCCACAGCTATTGACCACTTATCCTTTTTTTTCTTTTTCCAGTTGTTCCCTCTCCATTTCCAGTTGTGCTTGCTGTTGATCCTTCTTATTTTCCTCTTTTTGGAATTCTAGCTCAGTCTGTTTCAAGTTCCACTCAGCATCCCAATTTTGTTGATGAGCCAAACTCTTGGCTTTCTGATTTTGAAAATCAATGGCCAGTTCACAATCCCACTTCTCCTTTTCAAACTGAAGTTTTTCAGATTCAATTTGTAATTTCACTGTTTTTCAGAGGAGAATAGGAATAAGCTTGATTTGGAAACCAAGGAGAATCCAATGGGCTTACCGGAATCTTGCTTCTCCATGATCTCCTCAAACCCCCAAAAATTTGAAGTGTTTCTCATCTTGTGAATGCTATTGGGGTTGATGTTGATGGAATTGGAGGCCTTTTTCTTTCCCTTTTCAGAGGAGGTTTGTGTGGGAACATCATTGCTCTCATTTGAAGGGGATGTGGGAGACCCCATTGGCTTGAGTATTTGGCCATTCAGGAACAGATGACCCTGTTTTTTAAAAATATAAACCAGTTAGGATTAACCAGAAAGAAGAGAAAAGATCTTGGTTCCTTACTTGAGAAGATGATGACAATGTTGGTGATACAGGAATAACTTTCTCCTTGTTGGCCAAGTTGTTAAGTTCTTCCACCCCAGGAAGAGAGAAATTCAAAGAAGGAAGCAAGGGGTCCAAGGAAGGGTTTGAATTTTTGATCAATGATGATGTAGAGGTGATTGGAGCTGATTCTTTTGGAATATCCTCCTCCACATCAGATTGGGGCCACTCATATGCTTCATTGGGATCATCATTGCTAGGCCAAGCATCCACAGCCAGGTCCTCAGCATCAACTGAATCTAATTTTTGGGCATCAAAAGCAGCTAAAGGGGTGATATTGGCCTTCTTTCAAAATATTTCATCCATTTTATCATAAAAGGGACAAATGGACTCCAACTTATCTGTTAAGTATATTGCGGCAGAAGTCCTCCTGTGGAGAGCAGACAATGAATAGAGGCGCGCAGGATGAAGATGCTCCATATTTGGAGTATCTGAAGACCGTCAAGAAGTGAGCCGCATCCTTGAGTCTCATTGGAACTCACTCATCAGAAACCCCAGATCACACTCAAGTATCATCAAACCTCTTGTCAAGTCATAACAACACAGTCCTCATAATTCTATCATACTGTTTCCTTCTTATCTTTCTTTTTACTTCATCTATTTTCATTTTTTTTGTCTCCTCAAGCATCAACTCAATCCACCTTTTGTTGCTCAAGCCTCTACCTTGTGTGCCCGGTGAGATCTCAGCTTCTTTTCCTATCAATTTTATTTTGGCCGCAATGTCTGACTTTCTAGTCTAGCCTAACTCTCATCTCAGCAGCATAGTCATCTCAACCTCATAGTCTCAAACTTGTTCTTATAGTCTCTCACAACAAGCCTTCCAACCTCATTCTCCTCACAGCCTGATGTTGGTATTCCTTCATGTTGTTGCGTCCCTGCATTCTTGTTGTTGATTGTTCTTTCTTCTCAGCCTGATTTCCCAGTTTTAAGCAATATCAAGCCTGTTTACTCTAATACGGTTAAAAGCCAAAAGAAAGCTCCCGGGAACTATTGATAATCAAGATTAACTGTTGATGAAACTGGGAAATGGCCGCTTCAGAAGGATTCAGACAAGCTATGCTGAAGACGGCCCTGGACACTATTCCGAGGCTCAGCAAGGACAACTATGGAGTCTGGAAGGATAAAATGGAGCTATACTGGATGTTTGAGGATGTTCCAAAGATATAAATGATGATACCTCAACTCTAGAGAATGAAGTTAACAAAAAGATCAAACTCTTAATTATATCAAGACTGGAGCCTTCAACTCATGACAACATTGTTACCACATCCAAAAAAACTTGGCTAAACTGTTGTGGAAGGCTATAATTGATAAATACGCTTCATCTCAAGCGGCTAATAGTGCTCAAATATTCAACAATTTCCTGTACTTAAGATTCAAATACGATGAGATTGAAGAGTTCATGAAAAAGGCTAAGGTGTGTCTCAAAAAGATGCTAGAAGTGGGAATTGTTCTGCCAAACAACATCTTGGCATACCTCCTTTTGTTCAAGTTTCCTGAAAACATGAAATACTTCAAGCAACAGATCATGCACACCAATAAAGAACTTTCAGTCGATTACTTCATGAACCATTTAACCCAACTGAATAACAAATTGAAGGCACAAGGCACACGAGATCAGCAGGACAGTCAAACTGAAGTTGCTCTCACCAATACAAAACCGCTACCTACACAGAATAGTGAACGCAAGAGGTGATCGGAAGGGTGGCATAATCCCAAACAAGATAGACTGCATTTGGCAGACAAGTGTTGGCATCTTCATCCAAAACTTGCGCCGGAGTGGTGGAAGGACAACCAGATAAAATGGAAAAATAAGAAAAAGGTCTCAAATGCTTTGGCTTGTTACCTTGCATTACTCACCGCCTGGATTGATCATGGCGACCCGAGGTCAAAATTCATATTGGATAGTGGCGCTTCACTGCACATGATCACCGACAGCCAATATTTCAAAGAAATGGCTCCATACAAAGGAGAGCACACCAAAACCGGAAAAGAAGGTGCGGAGCTACCAATCATGGGAAAGGGGAAAGCGGTCTTTGTTTGGGGTAATTTTACCCTTGAAATGACCAAAGTTTTCTACGTACCAACCTTAACCATCAACCTGCTAAGCGCAGGAGCTCTGAATCAATTTGGCTGCACTCTAAAGGGGGAGAAAGATTGGTTTGAGATACTAAAGGATGGCAACTTTCAGTTTGGAGGTACCATAGTTGGCAATCTATATATTTTGGAGACTCCTAAATTCATTCAGCCTCTTTCAGAAAATGTGGCAATTTCTCATGAGGATGACCTCATGGAAATTCATTGTAATCATGGTAATTCCTCAATCATGCGACTTGAGAAGAGTACTCAACACATTCCACCCAAGGTCAAGAAGAATTTCAAATGTATACATTGTGTCAAGAGCAAGATAGCCAGGAAGCCCTTTAAAGAAAACTCAAAACTGGCAGATAAAGTATTTGAGCAAATTCACCTTGACTTAATGGGACCCCTTAAACCACAATCAAAAGGAGGACATTGATACATTCTTACCCTAGTCAATAGTGACTCTGGATACATTGGAGCGTTTCCAATGGTTTCAAAGGACAAAACTCCCAAGATAGTGATTGATGTGATAGAAAAAGAACACAGACAAAGAGGATATTATCCTAGTGAAGTCTGTTCCAACGGTGGCTCAGAGTTTGTTAATCAGAAACTCAAAAACTTCTACAATTCAAATTGTATTCAACAGATCCTATCAGAACCTTACCATCCTCAACACAATGGAAAGGCAGAATGGGCAAACCAGACAATCACAGAGTCAACTCAAACTATCTTGAATGATGCGCAACTTCCGGCGGATATGTGGCACAAGTTGATCAAAGCAAGTGCACTCATGTTGAATCAGATATGTAGGGATGGGTGCAAGGAATCTCCATGGTTCAAGGTCCATGGGCAGGCTCTACCGTCAAAATATCTGAAACCAATTGGAAGTCCTTGCGTGTATCTTCTTTCACAAAGGGTAAAAGGTCAGAAATTCAAGGGAAAAGGAGAAGAAGGTTTACTTGTAGGCTTCAATCCACTACTTTGTTCTTATAGAATTCTGACTAAATCTTGTTCTACTGTGCTCACAAAGCATGTCACATTCTTGAAAATGGCCAACCCTCAACTGTCAAACCTGATCATACCACAAGACAACTCATGTGAAGACATCCGCAAAACAGAAAAAAAAGGGATCCAGAAAATCAAACCACCAACATGAATCAACCCCCTACCACATCTCAACTCAGAAACACTCCAATTTATACCAATTACCGTGATCCCGCGGAGGAACTATCATCCGCAGAATCCAAAGATCACTCTGTCATCAACTCAATCTCTGCGGATGAAGAAAATCAAAGCCCAAATGTTTTAGATTTGTCTGAAGTAGTGCAAGTTGACATTCCCAATCAACAACCGCAAAATAAACAAATCTTGCGATCCAATCAAACCAGAAGGGCACTTTGCAACCACTTGACCATAAGGCCCCCCCAGAGGTATGGGTTCTTTCATTATTATGAACCAAAAAGCTACAATGATGCAGTCACGTGTGAAGAGAGGGTGAAATGGGAGGGTGCCATGGACGTGGAGTTAGGGTCAATAGAGTCTCTGGAGGTCTGGGAGGATTAAAATGGCCCTGAGCTGCTGAATCCTCTACGGACGGTTTGGATATACAAACTTAAAGAAAACGGTCACAGAGATCCACTCAAATACAAGGCTTGTCTTTTTGTACAGGTTTTCAATCAAATAGAAGGGTTGGACTACTTTGAAACGTTTCCTCCCACAGGTAAACTATTGACTCTATGCATGCTACTCGTCTATGCTTTGAAATCATCCCAGAAGATTCAACAATTCGATGTAAAAAGCGCCTTTTTGCATTCAAAGATAAATGAAGAGGTTATCATCAAGACGCGAAAAGGATCAAAGCGCAAGTGCAAATTTCTGAAGCTGAAAAAGTAGCTGTATGGGTTGAAGCAAGCTCCAAAGATCTGGTATGAAACATTGACGGCGTGGTTCAAGGAAGTTGGGTTTCATGAATCCGCCTGCAATCTGTGTCTCTACTTTTCAGAAGATGGCCCGTCGCGTCTTTTCTTTCATGTGAACGACTTGATTCTGGTGGGTGATGGCTGTGATGGCTGTGACTTTGAGGAAAAATTCCTGGACAAATTCGATGGATCAATGAGCAAGCTGCCAGATACTCTTCTAGGCATGAAGATACAGGTAGAAAGCAACAAGATTCTTTTAAGCCAACCAAATCATATCCAGCATGGCCTGGAGGAGCTTGGTCTGTGTGACTGCAGAGAATCAACCACGCCTCTCACCAGGAATTTTCAACTCAAACCTGCCTTGGACAATGAACATGAGGCTTTCAAATCATTGAATATCAATTACAGGTCTGGGATAGGGATGCTTGACCACATTGCCTGCTACACAAGACCAGAAAAAAGCTATGCAGTATCAAGTTTGGCCAGATTTTCAGTTAAGCCAGGAATCACAAACTGGAACAAACTGAAGAAAACATGGAAATACCTAAAACATGCAAGGAATTGATGCCTTCAACTTACATATAAGTTGGAGAAGGATTCACTTCAAGTGTTCTCCAATGCTTCATGGGCAGACAATCTGGACACTCGCAAATCTCAAACAGGCTATCTCTGCGTGGTATTTGGCAGCCTTGTATCCTGGAATAGTTGCAAACAACGAAATATTACCTGGTCTTCCACTGATGCAGAACTTAACGCTTTGGTCAAGTCTTATCATGAAGCAACCTGGATCAAGTTCCTGTTGAATGAGATTTTTGTTCTATTGGTAACTACTATTCCTTTAAATATAGATAATAGCGGATTAGAAGACAAGATTTGAAAATTTGGATCTAATTCAAAAACAAGACATCTTGACTTAAAAACAAAGGGAATGAGGGACAAGCTTAAGGAAAAAAAGATAGAATTAAGACTGATAAGATCTGAAAAAATGATTGCGGACTCATTGACAAAGGCTGCTTCCATACAAAGCCTTTTGCTCTTGTCTCCCTTCTTTGCGTCAAGCTTGGAAACCTCTGAAATCTCATTGGGAATCAAGGGGTGTTAAGTATATTGCAGCAGAAGTCCTCCTTTGGAGAGCGGATGATGAATAGAGGCGCGCAGGATGAAGGTGCTCCATATTTGGAGTATCTGAAGACCGTCCAGAAGTGAGCCGCATCCTCAAGTCTCATTGTAACTCACTCATCAGAAACCCCAGATCACACTCAAGTATCATCAAACCTCTCATCAAGTCATAACAACACAGTCCTCATAATTCTATCATACTGTTTCCTTCTTATCTTTCTTTTTCCTTCATCTCTTTTCATTCGTTTTGTCTCCTCAAGAATCAACTCAATCCACCTTTTGTCGCTCAAGCCTCTATTTTGTGTGCCCGGTGAGATCTCAGCTTCTTTTCCTATCAATTGTATTTTGGCCGCAATGTCTGACTTTCTAGTCTAGCCTAACTCTCATCTCAGCCGCATAGTCATCTCAACCTCATAGTCTCAAACTTGTTCTTATAGTCTCTCACAACAAGCCTTCCAACCTCATTCTCCTCACAGCCTGATGTTGGTATTCCTTCATGTTGTTGCGTCCCTGCATTCTTGTTGTTGATTGTTCTTTCTTCTCAGGCTGATTTCCCAGTTTTAAGCAATATCAAGCCTGTTTACTCTAATATTATCAACCACCAAGTTGATTCCCTTTGCTTTTTTGGAGTTGGTGATACCAAAGCTGGTGGAGATTGAAATTGAGTGGGATTTTTTGTACTTGGTTTGATATTTCTTGAATTGCTCCTGGATCTGTTTGGATGAAAGATCCAGCCTACCTTTTGTTTTATTCTTGAGTTCATTGGCCATCAGGACATAACCATTAACCTTAGAGTGAGGAGGTTGGCCAACTTGTGTTTCATGGTTGGATCCAAATCAAGAATCCTAGTTGGATGGAATTTTGAGCCAGTTTACAAGGATGATGTGATCAGCTCTCTTGAGCTGACTTCAGCCTGTGGAAGCTGATGGGGGAGGATTGTTGGATGTTGAGTTCATGGGGGATGTTTGCTTTGGTCCATTGGATTTTTTAGTGGACTTGCATGGGGAGGATTGCTGAGGGGCCATTTAAAAATAGTAAGAGGGATGAAGGGATGAAGGGCTATTAGAGTGTTTAAGTAGTGAGAGTGATGATGTGATGATAGGATGAGATTGATGAAGCAAAGAGAAAAGGAAGACATGAGAGTGATGAAGTGACAAGAGGGATAAAGCAATGAGAGTTAGGATGTGATGAAAGCAATAAAGCAATGAGAGTAATGAAGCAATGAGGATAGTGAAACAATGAGAGTTAGCAGGATGTGATGAAAGCAATAAAGCAATGAGAGTAATGAAGCAATGAGGATAGTGAAACAATGAGAGTTAGCTGAATGTTTATGCAATGAGAGTTAGCTGGATGTGATGAAAGCGATGAAGTGATGAGGATAGGGATGAAGAAATGAAGATCAATGAATCAATTTTTTTTTTTTTCAGATGAGGTTGGAGTTTAATGAAGGTTGAAAACCAGGGGTGTATGAAGTGTACAGGTGGTGGAAGCCATTATAAACTTGACTTGAAAAAACCCACTTATTTTTGGGTAACTCTGACACGTCTGATGTGAAATAAGTGGGTTTTTTTTTTGATTTTTAATGGCAGGTTTGAAACCTGCAATTAAAAAATGATGGGGTTGGCTTAACTCTGATACGCCCTAATCAATGATCAAAAAGGAAAAAAAAAATATTTCAAAAATTGATAAAAAAAGAAAAAAAAAAACCAGACAAATGATTCAATCAAGATCAACTTGGACTACTTTATTATTTTTACTACCATCAAACAAAATCTTCAAACCAAGTTTCAAGTTATTAAGAATCAAATCTTTCAATATTTGTGATTTCTTGATAGAAAAATCCTTCCAAAGGGGATCTAATTGGGGATCTGGCCACAGTTCAGAATGATTTTTAAAAGAAACTATGTCCTTAAAATCTTCCAAAATGATTGAAAATATGGTAGATGTTTGAGAGTTGGCAGTTGGGAGGTGAATTGAGTGGTAAATAAGTTGATGGGATCAACTTAGATAAGAGTACCACTGGCCTCTTGTATGTATCTTCAAGCAGGGTAAACCATGGCAAGGGAATTTGATCCAGTAACTTTGAGGGGAAGGTCCAGAAGTATGGTTGAGATGATTCCTTTCTCTGTCAAAATTTTTTTTTTTCATCCCAGACTTGAACCATGAAGCTTTGATCCTTGAAGGTAGAGTTTAAAACCATTTAATTGATCATTGCCTGATGTATCAAGCTTCAAATCTTCAGATTCTACAACCCAAATTAAATTTTTACCAATCTAAAACCAAAAGTTCTCATCACTCATCACATCTTGAACATGTGAAATTTGTGGTATGGATGTCTTTGGTAAAATGAAATTTTTGTATTGATACTAAGGAAAAAAAAAAAAAAAAAGATGAGTACCATATAAGATGAAATGAAAACAAAACAATTCATACTGACTTGATCAATATCCATCATCAGTTCAAAATTCTTAGAAGATTAAAAAGATAATGTTGTATTTTTGTTTCATTTGAAGTTCATCTTAATACTGTAGACCTAGTTTCTTGATAAAAAAATAATTAAAATCATATCAGAAATTGCTTCAAAATAAATCCCCCAAACAGACACTTCCCATTATTGTTGTAGATGCATCAATTCTTTCTTTTTTATTATTATTTTTTTTTTGGGGGGGTGGAGGGTGAATAATTGAACCTAAAGAATCCTCATATCATTCTTTGGGGTCCCTTGAGGATTCCCACCAAATTACTTCAAACTGAAGATTTGGAACATCTCATGTAAAAAAAAAAAAAACAAAGAATTCAAAAAAAAAAAAAAAAAAAAAAAAAATGATGATGATGTCTTGTTTATTTTTTTGTTTTTTTTTTTTTTTAAAAAAAAATCTCATCTTCTGATGAGAAACTGAAAGACTAAGATTCTTTGAAAAAAAAAAAAAAAAAAAAAAAATTCATGATGGGATGAACTGGGATAATTTGGAAACGTTTAGGTCTTCAGATTTCTCAAAATATATATATATATATATATCAAAGAAAAAAGATTAGAAAAGATTTGAGATGTTGGAGCGTTTTGTTCTTTATCTTTATTTTAATTTTAATTTTTTTTTTTTTTTTTTAGTTTTTCAAGGGAAATCTTGAAGGCCTTCAACATGATCAAAAAAAAAAAAAAAAAAACCTCTTCAGATTTTTTTTTTTTTTCTAAAACCGTTTGAGATGTCCTACTATCCCTTCTTTATTCTTTCTTTTATTTTCTTATGATAACCTCCCCCCCCCCCCCAAAAAAAAAAAAAAAAAAAATACCATGTTTTTTTTTTTTTTTTTTTCCCAGGTTTACAACCACCTCTGGGATGGGGAGGTCAAAGGATCTTGTGGGGGAAATCCAAAACTGATGAATTCTAGGGGTGTTGTGTTTTTTTTTTTTTTTTTTTTTTTTTTTTTTTTGGTCTTGGGGTTCCATGAAAAACTCAATCGGTCCGGTCTTGATCTTATCATCTTATTTTCCTCTTTTTTCTTTTCTTTTTTCTTTTCTTTTTTTTTTATCCCTTTTCCCCTCTTTTTTTTTTTTTTTTTTTTTTTTTTTTTTTTGTTTGCTCACTTCAAATGGGTTGTCAATGGCCACTGATGAACCATTTTGGGGTTCTGAGCAGCTTCTCATGGCTTAGATGGGTGGTGATCAGCCATCCACTAACATCACCTTAAAAATCCATTGGAAATCATACATACCACAACACAGTCCAGTTTGGGTCGTGAAACCTAGTTGTCTAGGCTTACCCCAAATCCACCATGGCCCGGGTATCTCTTTCATTGACTTTTGACCCTTCTTCTTCTTCTTCTTCCTTTTTTTTTTTTTACCAAGGCGTATGGAGTGGAAACGAATGGCAACAAGTTGCAAATTTAAAAATCATCATCATAATCGAACAAACCTTGTGGTCCCATGACCGGCTGACGGCCAGCCAAGACCCGCCCCCAGGCGGCCCCGGGAATCGGGCGCTCGGGCACGGCTTTGCGGATAGCCGACCGGAGCCGGCTAGCCCCGCCCGGCCTGCCGGCGGGCCGGCTGTGGTCGCTCATGCTTCTGCCGCCCCGGACCATGAACAGCCTGACTGCCGACGGATGACGGGTTGAAAGATGGCGCCGGATCGGGGAGGCCCCGGGACATCGCCTAGACCCGAACTATCGGTCTCTCGGATATCCAGACTGGTGATCGTCGATGGGCAATCTCAAAATCCACTCACTCCTCAAGAGAGTAAAACGAGATCTCGAGTGCTAGTCCGGGCACCCCTGGGGCCCCGCCGGTCCGGTGCGATCACCCGAGTAGACCCCAGGGCCCAGTCCAGGCTAGGCCAGGGCTGCAAGATGACCGTGGGACCCTGGACTCCCAGAGAGAGGGCGACGGTGGGTGGCTCCCCCGGACGCCCGATCGGTAGGCACGAAGCCTGAAGCAGATGGTCGAGGGGTGTCGAGACTCGACTGCTCGCCTGCCGCGACGCGATGGCACGGCCGTGGTCTTGAGACCCCGAACGAGCGCTCGACTCGGTGGAGCTCTCCTGGGACATCTTCTCGTTCTCTCTTTTTTTTGGGGGGTTTTTTTTTGTAAAAAAAAAATCAAAATGTAGACGTATCTCAACTTCGAGCCCCGTCCGATCGACCCGATCAGGCGAGGCTAGCTCGACGTAAGCGTCTATCCTTTCGTGACACCCGATCCGACCGATACCCATCATCCTCATCACAATTATCATCGATCGAGTCAAGGAGACCCCAAGATCTCTTGTTACTAGGTATTCGTATCTTTTTCTTCTTTTGATAAAACCCATCCGTCTAACGATGATGGACAGGTAGGGATTCAAATAAGTAAAGGAATTAAAACCCCAAACGGTGATGTGGGGTGACGTTAAAACGATCAGGTAAGGAGGACTGGAATCTAGACAAGGTACATGGTGGCTGCATGGATTAGAAGACTCGCTTCGTCAGAGTCGGGCGCGGTACAGATGAATCTGAGGCGTTTGCTCCTCATCTTCTTGAGCGAACGGGGTTTTTTTTTTTTTTTTTTTTTACTTTCAAAAAGAGGGCGGGTGTAGATGGTCAATATGGTCGAGACGAGATGAGGGGGGGGGGACCAGGTTACGCCAATCGAAGGATGGGGTCTAAGAAGATGAGATAGTACGGCACCGGCGACCGAACGTTAGGAGACTATCGTCAGATACAGCAAACATCACACACCAACTTTTAATCTTTGAACATGAAAGAAGGGGGGTTTCTTTAGAGAAAAGATAGGAGACCTCAAACGTGATGGACTCGAGATTTCTGAATCAAGACGATAAGATCGGCTTGGAAGAGTCGGTAGGATTGTGCGAGGAGGGCGAGGAGGGCTCGGAAGGTGAGATCACTGGCGTGGATCAATCGAGGTAATTGGTCGATCAAGAAGCTCTCGATCTCTCGAACCTCATCGGTAATCCTCTCGTCACTTGCTCCATGACCGCCACTACCGGTCGTAGGATGAGAATGGATGGTGGAGGAGGAGATGAGAGGTAGACTGGTCGTCGTGATCGTCTTGGTCGAACATGCTGAGTTCGGCACTCGATCGTTGTTGTTGTTGTTGTCGTCGTCGTCGTCGTTAGCGTTCTCAGGATCGCCGGTGACTTCGATCGTCGCGATCAATTGTTTTCTTCGTTTGTACTTGTCGATCAGCTTGATCGGTTTCGAGTACAAGCCGATCAACTCTTCTATCTTGGGTATGATGGTCGATTTGATGAGTTGGTGCTGGAAGAGGATGGATTGAGATCGAGGGATTGATCAGCCTTAACACTGATCGACGTGATCTTGCAAGACAAGTTTCGGAGAGAAGGAGGATAAGAGAACTCGAACCAAGTATTGGAATGGACCATCGAGAGCACCGCGTAGGGCGAGGCGTTGATAACGATCTAGGTGATCGGCGTTAAGCCGATCGTGGTTAGAGGATGAGTTGAGCAAGTAGACCGATTTGAAGGCTTCGACCAACCGATCGGCGGAGAGGATCCAATGTTGAATCGAGCGATCCGAGTTTTTCAATCCGATCACTAAGGCTCGGAGTGCCTTCGAGGTCCGTTTGACTCGGTCGATCGAATCGATCAGTTCCGGAGGTGTGTTCCACTTCCAATCCGAGTTCCTCTGGGGTACCACCAACCGGACGGCATACTTTGTGGCGATCGATCGATTGATGACTTGACCCATGAGCTCATGCCTACGTTTATTCTAGGTAGGGCGCGTCACGACACGACACGACACGACACGACGGGTCAGAGAGAGAGAGAGAGAGAGAGAAAGGAATCAGGATGGAAGATCCGACGAGATGGTTCGAGTGGGATGATGATAGTAGAGCCCACTTCATTGATGGATTCGGCGACGCGAACCATACCATCCCTGGCGTTGAGGAGGTTGAGGAAATCCGAGTCGGTTGGGTCGGTAAACTTGATGATTTGATCGAGTAGGAGGGAGTACTTGAGACACCTTTGGACAGGTTTGATCAATAAGCTTTCGAAAGAAGGGAGATCATCAAGACGTGAGTTGAGTGATGATGGGTAGATGTAGTCGATGAGACTTACGATGGTAGATCCCAAGCGGTCGTCTTACCTTGGGATAAGGATTCACAGTTTCGTAAGTATTGGATCAAGGGATGGAGATGGGAGGATGATTTCTTGGAGGATTGATGGATGGTTGAGGAGAGTTTATCGAATCGAGCGAGATGATTCTGATGGGCAGGGTTTGCCCTTTGAATGAGTTGATCCAACCTCTTTTGAGCGGATTGATAGTTTGAACAGTAGGTCGTGAATGATTTTTGGATCCTAGGTAAGAATTGAATGAAGCAGAGTCCGATCTGATTGAGTGGATGAGCTCGAATGAGATGATCGGTTAGGGATCGAGCGAGTCGAGTGAGTTGGATGATGTTGGAGAAGATGATGAGACGATCTTGGGATGAGATGGGAGGAGGGAGAGGAGGGGGACCGGTTGAATGGAGTAGATAGATATCTTGGATGATGAGTAGATCGGAGGTATAGTTAGATTCGGTTTGAATGAATTCTTGAATCGATTTGAGTCTTTGATGATTTGATTCTGAGGGATGAGATGAGGATGAGGATGAGGATGAGGATGAGGGTGGTGGTGGTGGATGATGATGATGAAGGGTGTGAGGGTGAGTGTGGGTGGTAGTAGTGGATGAATTAGTTGGTGAATGAGATGAGGAGGTAGAGTAGGCGGAGGATGAGGCGAAGGATGATCGATGGATGTTGTCGGTTGATGATATCGAAGGATGAAGAAGAGGAGGAAGATCAGTGAGATGAGTTGTGGTGGATTGAAATGAGGTGGATGAAGAGGATGAGTGAAGAACTTGTTGATCTTCTGCTTCTCCTTCTCCTTCTCCTTCTTCTCCACTCTTCTTCGTCTTATGGTCTGATTCAGTATTTCTTCTATACTCATCGTCGTACTTTGATCTGCTCCTGTTCCTATTCTCATCCTCATCTCTCCTCCCACTCGATCGTGACTTGGATTGAATTCTATCGATCCAGAGTACTCCTCTCTCATCATCTTCTTCCCTCCTCAACCTTCTTCTATTCATCCTAACCTCCAACTTCCTCATCGATAGTTCTTCTGCTTCTTTCATCTCTTCTTTTCCTCCATCGATTCTGATTCTTATTCTTATTCTTATTCTTATTCTTATTCTTATTCTTATTCTTATTCTCTTCACCCTTCACTTTCTCGACCTTTTTAAAAATTCGTTCCTTGACTCCACACTCATCCATCTCGGTTCCCTCTGTAGTCGTTCTCCAGCTCCATCTCTCCCACCCACCCCAACTAATTGACTACTTCGACTTCTCCAAATCTCTCCTCCTCCTCCTCCTCCTCCTCCTCCTCCTTTCTTCCTTCCATAACTTACCCACCTTCCACAACCCTTTCTATCCCTCCTTAACCCCAATCCATCGATCCTGATCAACCCTTCAGCACTCACTCACTCACTCACTATCCCCGATCATCAACTTGAAACCTTGACCATCGATTCCAATTCAAGCCTTCGTTCTAAATTCAGCTCGTCTAGTCGATCTTCTTCTGTGAAATAATCGATCCATTTAAACCTCCTCCATCACTCAATCAATCCTACCCCTACCACACTTCCCCAATCCATCCTCTCATTCACTCATCCATCCCCCAATTCGAACCTCTTACCCCCTCTCCATTCAACCTCCATTAGGATCATCCAACTCGGAACTGATCTCAAACTTGTTAATCATCTCCCTACATCCATCTCATCTACCCACTCCCCGCCCCACCCACCCTTAATCCTTTTCATCCCATCCGTCTCCCTCGATCTTCATCCTCATCAAACTCACCTCACATCCCCTTCCTTCCCTTCCCTCTCTAACTCACCGCTCATCATCCCCCACCTCAACTTTTGATCCCTCGATCTACCTCAGCAACTTGCATCCAATCGATCAACGTATCTACATATCCCAAACCCCCTTAACCTTGTCAATGTCATCACTTTGACTGCTTACTGAAAAAACACCCGATGATTCTCACTCGAGCTGTATGGTCCAACAGACTAACGTTTCCCCAACCAAACCATCCACTCGATCCGCTCTGAGATCGGCATCCCTGCTGGGTCGAAGGTTGCGCCCCAACCAACGGTCTCGAACGATGAAGCTCCAGTCGGGCCTCGGTGATAGGATCGATCGTCTGATTGGGTACTCGTGAGAGATCAAAACAGAAACCTTGGATCGTCCAATGCTGTGCCTTCTCGTTTTTTTTTTTTTTTTTTTTTTTGTAAGAAGAGAGACGGTGGGAGACACCAACCAGACCCTCACAGACAGAGTGGTTGTTGTTATCTTTGTTTGTTGAATCCAAAGGTCTGATTCGATCATCAAACCAACTCAAGCAAAAAAAAAAAAAAAGTACCCACCCAACCAACTTTGAGAACTCTGCTCAAGCTCACTTGAAGTGCCCACCAGGCACCAGTCTGATCTCATGGCTTCTTGGGAGCCTCGACCTGTGACTCAGACCACCCATCTCTTTTCAAAAAGATAGGGTGAGAGCCTCTCGGATTGGATCATGAACTATGCTCCCCCTGGGGCCCTTGGAATGAAGTATGTAAGAAAGGTACGGAGGGATCGATGTGGTGGCTAATTATAGACACGAGTGCAAACCTTACTAGGAACCTCAACACTGGGCGGTCGTCAAATCTGCAGCACGATAGGCTTGAAGGGTCAAAGTGCAGCAGGATGGCCGTCTACTCTGGAAGAGGGAACTCTCTGGCTTGGCAGCTGTCCGGGTGTGAGTTCTGCAGCACGATATCTGGCTCTGAGGTTGTGGTTTTGCCATTCTGTGGGTCCATGACCCTAGTCTCGTCCTCAACAGTGCAGATCTATTGGATAGCTCAACTCATCCCCTCCTTCCAAACGAGTTCTGGGTTCAAGAACTCAACCCCCTACCCCCTGGATGTCAATGATGGATTTCAGAGTAAGGATGCAGGACCAAGTGATGAGTGTAGAAAGGATTTGAGAAGAAACCAATGATGTATATTCCTCCAAAAGACATATAAAACAAGACCAACAGTCGTGTATCTGTATTCTAGCTACATGTGTTTTCCAGAACATTCCAAGACCATACTATGTGTTCCCACGGTTGTTTATGCCATACTATAATGTTCCAGATCGTTCTATGCATATAGTATATCCATATTCTTAATATTCCCCCACCCCCTCACAATTTAACTCGAATAAGGGTTGAATTGTGTTAAGGAGCCAGTAAGAGGGGAAGCTGGGAAGGATTTTTGTTGTAAAGAAGAGGACATGAAAACAGGGAGAAGGTAAAAAAATTTAGTACCTAAAGAAATAAGATAAAATAATGATGACAAAAAAACTTAGAATGGAAAAAAAAAAAAAATACAAAGACAAAGACAAAGACAAAGACAAGCAAATCACAAGAGTAAACGGTTGCAGAACTTGACAAGTTTGATTTTTCACCAAATCATTTGTGAGTATGTCCACCAGTTGATCCGCACCCTTGATCCAGTTCATCCTCAGGTTGCCTTACCAAAGGTGCTCATTGACAAAGTGGAATTCACAATTGATGTGTTGTGTTTGTTTCATGCTCAATCGGTCCAAAGCAATCTTGACTGGGGCCTGGTTATCTGAGAGTAGAACTGGGAAAAGTGGGAGCCACTTAGCTTTTCTTAGCCAGTGAGGAGATCCAAAGCGCCTCTACAGCAGCATAGGATAGTGCCATATACTTGGCCTGGAAAGTTGACCGGGTAACCCAAGGTTGTTGCTGGGAGCCCCAGTGGATCGGGACCCCCCACAAGGTACAGATGAAGCCATGACTTGAACACCATCCTTCTCTCCCCCCCCCCCCCCCCCCAGTTTGCATCAACATATGTCTTGAACCTGTCAGATTTAGATGGGCTTATCTTGAGTGCATATTCCCTGGTGTGATGGACATATCGGATGAGCCCTTTCAGCGCTTCCCAGTTCAAATTGTTGAGATTTAGAGCAAAGCTTGCCAGGAAGTTGATGCTAAACGCAACGTTGGGTTGTGTCCCCTGAGAAAAATAGAGGAGCATGCCCACATAGCTTAAGTACTTTCCATTTGCCTTCATAGAAATCTTTGATAACAGGTTTATGTTTAGTAACAGAGTATCAGCATCAGGCTTGCAGTTTTCAGTTGCAGTTAGCTTCTCAATGAGTTCCATCTGTTGGAGTTAGTATCCCGCTTTGAAAAACTTGATTTGGATACCCACTATGGATGTCAGGGAGTTGTCCCACTTAAGGATGATGGCCTCATTCAGTGGTTTGTTAAGAACTTCAAGTAGTTCTTCACTTTCTGTGGTGATGAACCCATTGTCTATGTGAATCCAAAGGAAGGTGCCTCCTTGTGGCCTGTCAAACAGGTAGGTGCTTGGGTCTTCATGATTTGGGATAAAACCAATCTTCTCTAGTCACTCCCTTAAATGTAGCCACCAGCAGGATCCTGCTTGCTTGGTCCCATACATGGACTTCAGTAGGCGTATGACTTTGCCAGGTGGACATTTCAGGCCTTTTGGGGGGCGGATGTATGTACAGTTCCTCATCAATTTTACTGTGCAAGAATGCTATCCTTACGTTGAATGAGCAAATGGGCCAGTTTTTTGTTTGTTTTGCCCAAGGCAGCAAGGAAAAGTCAAAGGGCCACAAAAGTCAGGGTTGGAACAAAGTTTTCTTCAAAGTTGATGCCCTTGATCTGAGTAAATCCTTTTTCAACCAAGCAAGCTTTCTTCCGTATGAACTCTCCATCTGGGCCTCACTTGGTTGTAAGGACATATTTGGACCCAAGTATCTTTGATTTTTTGGTCAGGCAGTCCACATATTCAATGACCCCCATGTCCCAGAGAGACCGATTTTCATCATCAATTGCAAGAATCCATCCATTGCAATCATCAGATCTAAGTGCTACATCAACGGTTGGGTTATCAATATAATGTGCAATATTGCTCTGTAAGGCCTGAACCAGCGCGTCCTGTTTGTCCAGCTTGTCCCCCAACCTGAAATTGCCAAGTGCAGTGGTGTCAATGCCTTGAACGTCCGCCTCTGGTGGTACAAACTTTTCTGAGATTACCTGTGTTACCTTTTGGGTGTCTTTATCGTAGAATAACCACCCCTTTGAATTGGGGAATACACCTAGATGAAAAACCTGCTTTGGGTATGGTGTCATTTGATTCAGATGCATGTGGTCATATAAGTACAATTGGCACCCAATTGGTTTCAGAATTGCCAAAGAAGGCTGTCTGGAGGTAGCAAGTTCAATGGGTTTCTTTGTTGAGTTGGTGTGAACAAGCCAATTCAAGATCCAAGCGGCATGTTTAAAAGTGTAGTTCCACAGGTTGGATGGGGGGCCCAAAGCATGGATCATTGTGTAAGACATCTATGTGAGCGTTTGATTCAGCCGTTCAATTGCACTGTTCTGGTGGTGTTCATATGGTATTGTCTTTTTTTTGTGTGATCACTTTTTTGTCAAGGAAATTTTAAAGATCTTTTGACCTTATAAACTCAAACGCATCCTCCAATCTAAACTGTTTAATCTTATGAGATCAGAAAGTGTGAAATTTGTTAATCCACTTCTTGATCTCAGCCAGAGCTTCTGATTGCGTCTTCAAGGGGATTGCTGAGCACATCACCAAGAACAAGTCTGCAATGGTTAATACAAACCATTCACAGTAAATGCTCTCTGCAAATGGGCCCACAATGTCTACCCCAACAACATCCCCCGGGTTCTCACATATCTGTTGGGAGTCAAACTTAGGTACTATGTGCTGTGCCTTCATGAGTGCACATGTGGTACAAAAAGGAACCTTGCCTGCTGGAAGACTGGTTAGATGGTTGAAAGCGTTATAATTTTTTATATTATTCAGCATTCAAAGTGACAGGTGTCCCACAAGGTCATGGAAGGAGTATGTGGTGGAATTCATTGCATCTATGCATGGACAAGGGTGGGGGGGGGGGCACAGATGGGGATAAAAAAATTGGTTCTGAGATTCAAAAGATGGAAAATTCAAAGCACCCTGCCACAACCTATAATTCCTCCCATCAAACATTACCAATCCATCATTTTTTCCAAATGTGCCAATTGAAATGATTTTCCCCTTTACATTTAGGAAGTAGAGTACATCCCTCAGGTCTAGAGGGCCATATGGAGTTGGGATGGTGATGTTACCAATCTGATTCATGGGAAACTTGTCTGAGGAAGCAACGGATAGCATCAGGTGCATAGATCTAAGAGACATGAATAGACTAACATCATTAGTGACCAATTCCGTCACCCCAGAGTCAAGAAGGGCTGCGTTTGATTCACTAGAGTTGTTACTGATCAAAGCTACATGCAGAGGGAGCTTCAGGTTTGAAAACTGGGTGCAAGTGTGCCGACTGCTTGAGTCTTGCGTATCAATTTCCTATGCAGGGGTCCTTGAGGGCCAGGAGGTGTGCCTTCTTGCCAGGGCAGTCCATGGCCCAGTGGCCCAATTCAAAACAGTAACTACAAGGGTTTTGGAAAGTTAGCCAGGTCCTTTCCCAGTCATCTATCTGGTCCATGTATGTGGTTGGGTGTTCAACTGTTCTTGCTTGGTTGGTTTCCAGGCCTCCTGGACAAACAGAGTAGCTCAATACTGCACTAGAGGGAATGTCATTTTGCAGGGTGCAGTGTCTGGATACAAGCTCAAGGACATCTTTAGAAGTGATGAAAATTTTCTTGTCAATGGCAATGGGGCTATCAAGTGCATTTTAAATATCCTGGTATGTGTGGCTAGTGTTGAAGTGAAGGACAAAGGCCAGGATGTTGTTAGTCTTAAAACCTCCAATGTGTTGCTCTATTGTTTGTAATGATAGCTTCAATTCTTTTTAAGTCTTATTTGGGTTCATCATAATGTCTTGGGCTTTGAACAGGTGCAACCATTTGGTCATGAGGTACGTCCAGGATACCAAGCCAAAACGTTCTTTGAGGATTTGAAAGGCTTTGCGGCCCGGCTTGGCTACCACAAAAGGCAAGAGGGAAGGGTCAATACTTTATTTAATAATTGTGCTAGTGATTTTGCTTTGACTCCCACTCTTGTCATGTGTTGAGTCAAGATAGTCGTCAGTCTCATCAAATAGCCTTTGCACCATGAGATTCAACGCCTGGTCCCAGTCTGGGAAGTTGGACCGATCCGCAAGTAGATTGGGTCTGAGGCTTTGTGCAAATTGTTCATAATGGATCATTTTTTGGGCCACAGAGTCAAGTGTGGGTTCTGTGGTCTGTGATTTGAGGGCTGCAAGGATTGTTGCCAAATTGTTAGCCAAAAATCCTGTCATTGATTCTTTCTTTGCTTGTCCAGATGTACTTTGGGTTCATGAAGCTGAAGTTGTTGGCGTGGAGTCTGCAGATTCTTTGTGGTAGGTTGACATAATTGTTTTGTCTTGTTGTTGGTCTTGTTGCTTATATTGCTGGCCAGATTGTTTAGATCTGTCACCGGCATCTTGATAATCAGAATTTGAAAGTCTGTTTTTGATCAATTGAATAATATAATAGGCTTCAAGTCAATCCAAGTCACGGCTTGGTAAAAGATGCGCAGGATCATAACCTGTAGAGAGGATTTGAGAAGAAACCAATAATGTATATTCCTCCAAAAGACATATAAAACAAGACCAACAGTTGTGTATTTATATGCTAGCTACATTTGTTTTTCAGAACATTCCAAGACCATGCTATGTGTTCCCACGGTTGTTTATTCCATACTATAATTTTCAGGATCGTTCTATGCATATAGTATATCCATATTCTTAATAATCAGAACTAGTAGGGAGGATGTATCCAAGAACTGACAATGGGGGGGGGGGCGAGGGGTATGCACAACAATCAGCAAGGATAAATAGTCCTTGGGACGTTCAAACACTAGATTCAGAGAGGCAGCATGCCAATCAATCGGGATTCCATGGTGAAGATTGATGGGGATCTTTGGTGATGCTCTGTATGCAGGATCAAAGGGGATCTCCTAACAGAGGTCAACAAGGATCTGACTTGAGTGCTGCATCTGGGCAAATCAATGGGTAGGGTCATCAGAGATTAGAAGAGCATCACTGGAATCTAATGTATGCAGACAGATCAACTTAGGAGGATCAGGACTCATGGTGAAACTGCTTCATTGCAGAACCTGTTAGGCATCCAGTGTGGGGGAACTCATTCTTTTGTTGGGAGTTGGATCTTTGGTTTGTATATATAAAGGAGCAGATCGTGAGGTTGGCAGGGATGGTGGAAGGGGGGGGGGGGTTAAAAAACTATTTAGGTGATCTTAGCTCTTTGATCTTATCACAGGATTGTAGAATTTGATCAGTTTTTTTTTTTTTTTTTTTTTAAAAAAAACAAAAAAAAAAAAGAAAAAAAAGGTGTGTGTCTTATTATAAGAGTGTCTTGATGTGTGCCAAAGGAATTGGTTCCTTAGGAGTCACTAAGAGTCTTGGCAGAAGAAAGGTTTAGTACAGAGCTTCTTGGGTTGTGTTCTGGTTTTGTTTATGATGGTTATTCCATCCCAGGTCGGTCAATTAAAAGGAACAGTCTTTAGGACTCAGGGGCAGGATTAGTGTGAGATTTTTTCAAAGAGTGGGTATTGTCACTCATGGGTCCAGATAACTATCTGGTCCTGGAGCAGATTTGTTGCAGGAATTGAGTTTAACACACAGTTTCTTTTCACATCAATCTTTTGTTCTCAAGTATCCTTTGGATTAAGAATCCTACAACTACTATGCTTGATAATAAAAATCATAAAGATTCTGTAGATTTTTTTTTTTTTCCATTCTTTCTGTTTTTTTTTTTTTTTTTTTTTTTTTTTTTTTTTTTTTTGGGGGGGGGGGGAAGAAGAGTGGGGATGAGAGTTTTTGAGCCCAATTGGCCTATAAGATCTGCTGATTTTGATTTCATTCTTTGAGGTTGTGATGGGATTGAGATCCAGTGTTGAAGGTGTGGCACTCAAATTTAGAAATTCAATCCATTCCCCCCCCTTTTTTTTTTTTTTTTTTTTTTTTTTTTAGATCTTCTAGATCTTTATTTTATTTTTTTCAAATTGGATGGTTGATTAAAACAAAATCAAAAAAAAAAAAAAAAATTCCTTTCAAAAACCCCATCTGAAAATTCATGATGATGATTCAAGAATACAATGAATAAATTAAAAAGACTGGTCTAACTCATCAGTCTCAAGCACATTTATTTATAGAATCTTCTCAATCCAGGGTTTTTTTTAAAAGGAGCAGGAGGAAGGGAAACTTTTTTGAGTAATCTTCTCTTGATCAAGCATATCAAGACTCAATTTTGTTTGTTTTTTTTTTGAGGGGGGGGGGGGAGGAGGGGTTTCTAGATGTCCCCTCAACATGCACCCCAAAAAAAAAAAAAAAATTAATCACGGAAACGTTTTAAACACAACTCTGTTGGATCCTTGGTGTCATAATCCTTCAATTTTTTTTTTTTTTTTTTTTTTTTTTTTGGATTCCTGACCCTGCAAGAAAATTTTTCTCCGGCCTATCAAACTACCCTTGAATTGTGTTTTTGCTGCATAAAAGCCTTCTTTGAAACAAAAAGGGATCAGGGATAGCCAGCCAAAATTCCTAAGAGTGTGCCTTTTGAGGTTTTTCTTCCACTCTAGGAATCTGTATAAACCTAAAGGTGTGCCAATGTTTTTTTTTTTTTTTTTTTTTTTTTTTTTTTAAAAAAAAAAGGGAAATATATATTAAAAAGTTAAGGTTTGATAAAATTTTTAAGGTCTGAAGAGTTTCCTGGTCTGGGTAAACAGGCCAATTGAGAAATTTTTCAGGCCTTTTAACCTTCAAGGGGCTGCCTGAGATAAGAAAAAACAACCTTTTAAGGTTCTGGGAAAAACCTGGGAGGGGAAAAATCATGCCTTTTGAGGATTTTTTTGGGACTATGAAGGCCTTCAAACATGGTTTGAGGATACCTTGGTGGCTGTAAATACAGGCCCATAACCCTTGGTGATGCCTTTTCTGGATTAGAAACTTTGGGAGAATTGATTTTGGAAATTGATTGAGATAATTCAAGATTTGAAAACACACTCATTATCATTTTCTTTCAAGGAAGGCAGATATGAGGTTTGATTTGAACCAAATTTTTTTTCTTTTTTTTTGAGGAGAGAGATAAGATAAAAAAAATCACCTTGAATCACAATCTCTGGTGGAATTGAAATAAAGTTTTGCCCAAAAATTCAAAAAGAAAAAAAAAATTAAAGAATAATACACAATACCTATTTCATGAGATGAATTCAAATGATGTAAAAATTTTCTTTACTAAAAGTTCATGAAGTACACAAATAATAATGAAAAATATTTAGAACTAGATTCTTTTTTTAAAAAAAAAGTATATTCCCTAATCAAGCTTAGATATGTTTGTATCAAAAATCAAAAAAAAAAAAAAACATGCATCAAAATGTTATATTAAACTATTTCCTCTGAGTTCAATCAAAATATCTTAAAATTTTCCACCAAGAAGACAAAAAATAACCAAAGGAAAACTCTTTGATATCAAACACTGAGTTCTCCGAAAAAAAATTTAGACCTTTTTGACAGAAAAGTTGAATACCTCTTTCAGAAAAAATAAAATGAAAACCTATTCAAATGCTGGAGAGACATTTTCTTTTTCTGGAGAAAGATTGAATTATATTCAAAAAAAAAAACCAATTCAAGAAATAGAAATTCTACCAAAGTTGTAACAATAACAAAAAGAATATCAAAGTTTTATTTCTTTTGAATTAAAAAAAATGATTTCTCTCATGGACTTTCAGTATCCTTTTTGAGAATATGAAAAAAAATGGAAAGAGAGTATGTATTCATATTCTGTCAGGAGAATTCAAATATGTGGTAATCTTTTGATAGAAAGACCATAAATTAAAGGAATCATGAAAAAGAAAAAATCAAGCTTTGATTTCTTTGAACAAAACCTAAAATGTTTGATCAAATGTAGATCAATTTTTATTAATTTGAAAAAACTCATTCAAAAATTTCAAGTTTGTATTTGGAAACTGGTCAAAATGAGCTTTTATGGGTATATGCCTGCAAAAGCCACCCAAAAAAACATCTTTCCAAAACAAATATACACATTTTGGGTTACAATATACACCCCCCATCTGCAAACATATATGCAACCCCCAGAAAAATTGAAAAACTCAATCCCTCAACCAACTCCATCCCACCTTGATTGCAGTGAAATCTCCTTTAATCAACATTTTTTTCCCACCATTCCCTTTTCTCTCATTACCTACAACAGCCACCATATCAATAAAAACAACCAGCTGAAACATGAAAAATGGTTTTGACTACTCTTAATTCATAGCCTCATGGCTGTGAATGTAACTAATCTCTTGATTGAAACCATGATGAATCAGTCAGCTTCCAAAATTACAAAGAATTTTTCCTCCCTTTCTGCTCTCAATGGATTCAAGAATTGATTATAAAATGAAAATCCACTACCACTTGATCAAAATTTTGGAATGAACAAAGAGTGTTTTTACATTGGTTTTAAGATTACAGGTAGAAAAAAAAATTAATCAGCACTTCTAGATATCTTTCTAACTTGGGAAAATTGGAATTATACTTCATTTGTTGGTGACTGGCAATTTAAATAGAAAAATTCAGAAAGATTCCAAAGATCAGCCTCCACCATCTCAACATAAGATATTTTTTTTCCTTTCATTTTTTTTTTTTTTAAAAAAAAATCAATTCTAATCATTTGTAATTGTAATAAAAAAATGAAATCAGTGTATTTTTGTCAACACATTTTTCAACCCATTTTTCAATTTTTAGAATGATAAACAAATATTTCACCAACCTGGTCTCCAACAAAGAATTGATTGGAAACCTTATACACTTCCCACTGAGAAAACTCCAGGTTCCACCTTCATCTCAGAATGTAACCACATTCAGATTCTTTTTTCCAAGACTGTATTGGTGCAATAGACAGCACTCAAATTCCAATCATAGTTGCAGCTTTCAGAAGATATCCCTTCATATAGCAAAAAGGGAAATGTTTCACAAAATGTCTTGGCAGCTTGCAATTTTCAGATGGAATTTACCTATGTTCTGTGAAAGTTTTAGTTGAATTCTCTGGTTAAATGATTTCAGAGGAAGAGGAAAAAGTCTTATGAAACTAAGAGGAGAGGATCTAGGGAGCCAAACAAGGGCAATCTGGTTCAAGGTAAGTTAGAAAAGATGATGATCATTCACTTGAGAGCTGGCTGCTTGAAGTAGACTAAGTAAAAGATGGGATGACCAGTGGTTTACAAATGAGGAAAAAAATGAATAAAAGTATTAAATACTGGAACATTAGAGTCTGAACAGCTTTGAGGAAAACATAGGACAGAGATGAGACTGGAGAGCCACTAGGATCAATAATAAAGGTGAAGATGGAACTATAACTAAACCATTATAGCATAGAGAACACACTAGATAAAGATAATCAAGAGAACAAGAATAATGGTGAATATAAAGGTGAAACTAATAAGGCTGAAAAAAATAATAAGGTTTCAATCTAGCTTGAGGAAAAATTCAGTTCAGAATATAATTCCAACATGTTCTAGCTGGTTGGGAAGGAATTGTTTCAGATGAAAGACTTTGGAAAATTTCCAGAGAAAGCTCACTCAAAATACCTGAAGGCAAATACTTCTTGGGGGATTCTGGTTTTGATTTGTGTGATAATTTTCTGGTATTATATAGAGTAATAAGGTATCATTTGAAATATTGAGATCATGTGGTAAAAAAGTGAGTTTCATTTTTGTTTTTCATTTTTGTTTTTCATTTTTGTTTTTCATTTTTGTTTTTCATTTTTGTTTTTCATTTTTGTTTTTCATTTTTGTTTTTCATTTTTGTTTTTAATTTTTGTTTTTAATTTTTTTTTTTTCATTTTCATTTTTCATTTTCATTTTTCATTTTTCATTTTTGATTTTTCATTTTTGATTTTCATTTTTGATTTTAATTTTTGATTTTGATTTTTGTTTTTCATTTTTGTTTTTCATTTTTTTTGGCTCTCAATTTGAGTATGAACATTAATTCAATTGCAATTTTGCTTTAGAAGCCAACATAAAGAAGAATTCTTCAACCTGCACCATTCTTCAGCAAGAAATTTCATTGAGAGGATGTTTTCTTTCATCAAAATAAAATTCAAGGTAATGGACATAGGAAGTGAATATCCCCCTCAGTGACAATCCCAAATTATCAATTGTATCATGTGTGTCCACAATCCCATCAAAAACAAAAATTTCCCAGAATTAACAGAAGATGAAGAACCTCTAGAAGATCTATATTTTGAGCCAATGACAAAATATAATTTAAATCAAGATAATGAAGGCTGTAGTTTGGGATTTTCATATTCCAAAACCAAGGGGGCATCCAAAAAGAGATATGCCATTGAAGTCAAAATGTGGAAAATCTACCAAAGAAATTTAATTTATTTTAATCTTTGATTTTTCAAATAGAAATTAGGAATTCAAATGAATCAATGAGTTTTTCAAAGGGAATTGAAATATTGAATATAAATTAAAACTTATTAATCAATATGACTCAATTATTTTTTGTTACATAATCTTCATCAATTATTTCTCAAATTTTCAATTGAAATTATAAATTGAAATTGATGACTCAACATTACTTGATTATTTCTCAAATTTTTCATAGAACTTCAAATATAAATTATCCATTGCTTTTTTACTCAATATTACTCAGTTATTTCTCAAATATTTACACCTCATATTAACTCAGTTATTTCTCAAATATTTGTAACTCATATTAGTTTACAAAAAAATAGCCAAGAAGAAAATAGAACACCAAAACATAAACAACCAAAAAAAAAACACCAAAAAATAAAAAAAAATATTTTAGAAGAAAAAATTCAAATAAAACTTATTTAATTTGAGAAGAAATTTTTTTTAGCTTTTTTCATTATTGAGAAAAAATTCCCTGACCCACTTGCTTTGTAGATCAGGGGCCAAGGATAGGTAAACCTTGGCCAAGTCTTGATTCAACCCAAATTCCTTGATGGCACCCATCACTTTGCACGGGGATAGGTTTGAATTGTTTTGAAGGTCCTGGATTGCATTGGAAAATCCTTTTCAATCCTGAAAATTCATTTTGGATTGATTTGAGGGTGCTGTTGATAATCTTGGTTGTTTTGTTTGCAATCTCCAGGTGATTTTCTTCTTCTTCTTCTTTTTTTTGACCAATTGGCCTTGATTGTGGACTGATAAACCTTAATCATTGGATGACTGTGGATTCTTCAATAATAGACTTGAGGAATTGAACAGAAATTGGCTTGAGGGGTTGGCTGATTTGGTAATTGAAAACCCTGTGGCTTGCTTTTCATACAGGATAGAAGCCATTGTATTTTAGAGGGAGAATGGAGTATTTCACCATTTAGAAAGCCTTTTGTTGCACTCTGGCTATCATACAGAAAGAAGAAAAAAATGTGAACAATCAATTAAGAACAAGGTAAAAAAAAACATTGCTTTGTTCCAGATGGGACCATTGTTCATCTGGAAGCTCAATTAATTGAGTGACCTGATTCCACCTGGCCCCACTGAAATCATTTAATTGCTTGAAATTGCTATAATGGGCATTGAGAAAGTTGAAGAAAGACTGGCATGCAAATCATTTCTTGTTCTTGTTCCAGGTTCCTTGGTCCCTTCAAGCTCCTTCAAAATTTCCCTCAAAGTTCTATCCGGCAACCATTGAGGGTGCTCAGATGCAAGCTCCAATGATTCTTGTAAGCTTGCAGAAGGTTTTGCTCATTTGATTGGGTCCATTTTGATTGGGATACAGCCAGTGTTGATGGTGGTGGTTGGGTTAAAGGTGGAGGTTACATGCTATGAAAGGAAAAATTGGATTGATGAGTAAAGTAAAAAAAAAGAACTCACAATATTAGGTGGAGGGGGGGAGAGTGGAGGGCAGGTGAGGGGCATATGTACAGGATTTAACCTGTATGTCTGTCCCCCGCAGAAATGTTGGTTGAAAGTTACAGTGTGCATGGAAATGCACACTTACACTTACACTTTGCCAAAAGGCCCTGTATGTCACATCTGGGAAATACAGGGTTGAACATTTTTGATGCAGTGGTGTAAAGTAAACCCCAGCTTGCAAACAGAGCCTAAAGGTATTTATTTCCACAGATCAATTCAAATACTTTTTTTTTTTTAAAAAAAAAGAAAAAGAAATTCAATAAAAAAACACATCAATTTTGAGAATAAAAAATCAATTTAATCTTATTAAATTCAATCAACCTTTGATGTTTTTACTGTTATTATTCTGCTTGACAAAGTTTTTGTTAATTTTTTCAAAGGCATTTTGATTCCTGCGATAGAGGAGGTATATTCAGGGAAAAAAAAATTATTACAAGAATATTACTCATGGAATACCATTTGTTTGATGGGTTCACTCTAAAAGCCAATACCCATGGTTTTCACAGGTCCTTGTGCAAAAAAAAAAAAAAAAAATGTTCCACACCATTGTTTGGGGTGTGGTTCCCTCAACAGGATTTCTTTTACTCCCTATGTAGCTCATTAAACCTTAAGAAGGAATTTAAAAACCTTAATTTTCATAATGAAACCCTTTGTTTGTTTTTCTCAACCTTTTTAAGGTTTTTACACCTTTCTGGAGTAGGTAAATACACCAGAGATTATTTTAACAATAATTTTTGCTATATTCATCCCTTTTTTTCTTTTTCTTTTTCTTTTTCTTTTTCTTTTTCTTTTTCTTTTTCTTTTTCTTTTTCTTTTTCTTTTTCTTTTTCTTTTTCTTTTTCTTTTTCTTTTTCTTTTTCTTTTTCTTTTTCTTTTTCTTTTTCTTTTTCTTTTTCTTTTTCTTTTTCTTTTTCTTTTTCTTTTTCTTTTTCTTTTTCTTTTTCTTTTTCTTTTTCTTTTTCTTTTTCTTTTTCTTTTTCTTTTTCTTTTTCTTTTTCTTTTTCTTTTTCTTTTTCTTTTTCTTTTTCTTTTTCTTTTTCTTTTTCTTTTTCTTTTTCTTTTTCTTTTTCTTTTTCTTTTTCTTTTTCTTTTTCTTTTTCTTTTTCTTTTTATTTTAATTTTTATTTTAATTTTAATTTTAATTTTAATTTTGATTTTAATTTTAATTTTAATTTTAATTTTAATTTTTATTTTTATTTTTATTTTTATTTTTATTTTTATTTTTGTTTTTATTTTTATTTTTATTTTTATTTTTATTTTCATTTTTATTTTCATTTTTATTTTTATTTTTATTTTTATTTTTATTTTTATTTTTATTTTTATTTTTATTTTTATTTTTATTTTTATTTTTATTTTTATTTTTATTTTTATTTTTATTTTTATTTTTATTTTAATTTTTATTTTTATTCTTATTTTTATTTTTATTTTTATTTTTATTTTTATTTTTATTTTTATTTTTATTTTTATTTTTATTTTTATTTTTATTTTTATTTTTATTTTTATTTTTGTTTTTATTTTTATTTTTATTTTTATTTTTATTTTTATTTTCATTTTTATTTTTATTTTTATTTTTATTTTTATTTTTATTTTTATTTTTATTTTTATTTTTATTTTTATTTTTATTTTTATTTTTATTTTTATTTTTATTTTTATTTTTATTTTTATTTTTATTTTTATTTTTATTTTTATTTTTATTTTTATTATTATTATTATTATTATTTTTATTTTTATTATTATTTTTATTTTTATTATTATTATTATTTTTATTTTTATTTTTCTCTTTCTTTTTCTTTTTCTTTTTCTTTTTCTTTTTCTTTTTCTTTTTCTTTTTCTTTTTCTTTTTCTTTTTCTTTTTCTTTTTCTTTTTCTTTTTCTTTTTCTTTTTCTTTTTCTTTTTCTTTTTCTTTTTCTTTTTCTTTTTCTTTTTCTTTTTCTTTTTCTTTTTCTTTTTCTTTTTCTTTTTCTTTTTCTTTTTCTTTTTCTTTTTGAAGAAGCAGAAGGCTTGAATTCATAAAAAACAGTTCATTAATTCAGGAGTGAGATATAGTTTCAGTAAAAGTGCTTTGGAGATATTTTAGTACATCATTTGTGGTTCAAGTGAATTATGTCAAATTCAATATGGATGGTTTTTCATCTGTCTTCTATATTTTATAAGCTATCTTACCCATCTTGATGATACTCCTGATTTTCTGGAATTAATCTTACATATTCATGCTTATCCAATTTCAGATTGAGTGTTTTCATGGTTTACCTTTCTCATGTTTTTTTTGTAGTTTGAAAACCTCTGAAAATCTTCCAGGGAGTTTATGCAGATGTTTTACTGCATGGAAGTCACAGAAAGACTTTGACACAGCTGGTTGTTCTGCCTGTGAGAATTTGAAACAACTGAATTTTCCGTTTTTGGTTTCATCTATAAATTTTGACAAACAATCAATATGTGGATAAGTATTTAAAAATTAACAACACTTAGTTTTTGAATTTGATCCTTCCATTCAAAAAATATGTGGTATACATGTCAAATGTGAATATGTACATTGTTACTTGTGGTGCTTCTCATAAGAGGGAATTGAGATAAAGAATATGAATTCAAGGCTACAATAATAGATACCTAAAATGGGATAGAGGGTAAAAATATGCATTAATATTTTGGGAAAATCAAATCCTTGTGGTATTAATGCTTGATTATTACTATTCTTTTTTTTTTTGGTGGTTGTTACTTTTTCCATATTATTCTGCAATATTAGATAGCTTGAAATCTATAAAGCACTTTGATAACTCAGTGAATTCTTCTTACTGCTTTCAATTCCAAAATCAAGTGAAAAAGTCATTCCAGCTATATTCATCAGTTGGAATTTATCTTGAAATTGCTTGTATTTCAAATTTGAATATGAATTTCAAACCTGAAATCAACATTTGAATCTCTTGAAATTCCTCCAAAATTTTTAAACTCATCAGTTTAAAATTATATTTGAATGGGTTGAATTTCCTCAAATCATAACCCTCAGGTTTTGAAACTTGTTGATTGATAGGTGTTTATGTAGCCTGAATTAATTTGATCCAATCTTGGGAAAATTTGAACAAAGAATTTGAAACTTTCATTTCCTGCATATATTTGTTAAACCTGTAAGAAAAATTCAATCATTTATATGATATGATTACTATTTCTTGTTATATTTTGCTTATGATCACTTTTATTTCACTAACTTGAATGGTTTCATTTTCATATTATTTTAATTATAAATGATTTTCTTTCTGTAAATTTTTACCTTTCAACCTGAAATTTTATGGAAATATTCATTTTGAACTTGCATTTAACTGTAAATGAATCATGCCTATAGTTAGACCTGTTACTAAATAGGATATTCCCCAGGGTTTATATTATTTATACACTAGTTTATAGATTGCCTTAAAATCACAAAGCTTTCAAACATTTTTTTCCTTCTCAATTTGATCTCAAAAATTCTGACCATTTTTGCACAATTAGTGTTAAATCAAGATTGTGGCAGATTTAATAATCAAAAAACTTTCCTCAAACTCCCCCAATTTAATTTTAAACATAATATTGCAAATTCAAATAAACATTTTATATCTTTTATATTTTTTTTGGCCTTGGTGTATTTCATTTGTGCAATGCACATCTAATTCGCTTGCACCTTTGAAGTATATGGGGTGGATTTTGTCTTGATGGATTGAGGGTACTAGCAAAGAAATTCAGAAAGGAGAGTTTATGCAGAGATAGAAATGAATGTGTGAAAAAGCAAGAAGGAAGGTAGGTGCAGAGTTTTCCAATGTAAGCTAGATAAATTTGGATGTTTCAGGTGGAAGGTAGATGAATTCAGATGGATAATTATTTTTTGGGCTGATTTTTGATTGTATTTTATAGACAAATTGATACAGGAGAAGTTGGAGAAAATATACTTGGATAGTTACTAGTAAAAAAAGATTAGGAAGTTGGCCTTGGATGAGACTTCGATTTGATTTCAAAAGGATAAAAAGTTTCTGGGGAATTTATGAAGTGGGGGAATCCACTGAGGATCTCAGAAGATCCTGAAGCAGCTGAAGAGTTCACCAAAGTTCCATAAAAGCAGAACAAAGGGGGAATTGAAGAATTTTATTGGAAGCTATAAATTCAAAATTAAAATCTGTTTGAGCCATTCAAGAAGGGTGCAAAGGAAATGAACAAGTGTTTTGAAGTGGGATAAAAGCTTTTTTAAGTTTCAAAACTTTTTTGAAGCATAAAATTTGATGTCAAAGATTTTTGAAGCATTGAATCTCAACAAAAAATAAATTAGGATTTGAAAGAAACAAGTCTCAAAAAGCATCAAATTTTGGTTCATGAAAAAAATTAAAATTTTCAAAGAAACATAGCCCATTTAGATAAGCTTTTAGGGTAGGTTAAATTTATAGATGGTATAAGAATTCTGCAAAAAAATGGAAATCTGAAGATATATGTGGGGGGTTAATATATAGAATGCAGATTCAACAATAACATAAAAAATGAACCAAAATATTTTAGAATTTTAGTTTTGGAATTCAAAATAAGGCTTTGGCACAAAGGATTGGGAAAATGTATATTTTTTTTTGGGGGGGGGGGGAAGAAATCACCTTAAGTTCAAAAGGGATTCTGGTTTTTAATCAGGGATTTTCAAAGGAGTACTCCAATCAAAGTAGCTTGATGGAAGATAAATAGGGGGATTTGGAAGTGAGAAGAGAAATTTATAAGGTAAGAATGACTGTTCTGTAATTACAACTGATTGGGTGCAATACCAATAAAATGCATCTTGCCTTGATTATTGGAAGAAAAATTCTGATATACTGGAAAAAAATATTTTACACTAGCATAATCTTAATATTTCAGAATTTATAAATCTTCATCAGATTATTTCTGGGGTTCTTGTGAAATACACAACCAATTAAAAAAATATTTATTGGGACAGGAACCTTTAAGGCCAGAATTGACAGCCATAAATTCCTTGTTTCAATTAAAAACTAGTTGAACAGGAAACAAGTATCTAATTGAAAAAAGGAAGGAGGCTTGGTCATTGTCTCATAAACAGCATTTGAGAATGAAAGAGTGAATATAAATGTTTATTTCTTCCAATAAAAACCTTTTTTGTCATTAAGCTTGGGTTTTTGAATCAAGGGGATTGTGTTTCCATCAACAAATCCAGTAAAACAAAAAAAAATTGGTCTACATGGCCTGAGATACCACTGTTCCTGGTAAAATATTCTGGTGGACCAGCCAAAAACGTACAGTTTTCAAGTGAGGAAGGACCCATAAAAACTAATCAAAGCCCCTGTTCAAAAAATTCAAGGCCATTCATCAACAGAATAAGGCCTCACAATAAGGTATTTAAGGCCCCTTGACAATTTCTCAAGTCCGCTTGACAAGGGTAGGAAGTCCCTGGGACACATCAAGCAGCCACTGTGGTCTTTGACCAAATAAATAAATAAATAAATAAATGGTAAAAACCCTTGATGGGTGTGGCTTTCTGTATTGGGGTAAATAAACTGTGATTAATTAAAATGACAAAAAAAAGATAAATTTATTGGGAAGATATTTTGTGTTAGATGAAAGATTGAAATTGTGGTAGACCTTTTGGCCAATCCTGTTGACCACTGCCCTTCCCAACCTTGCCAGCAGGAAGGATTTGATTTTTCATTAGAACAAGGACTAACTTCAAGAAAACAAGGCCACAAAACCCAGTAAACAAGTCCGCCAGACTTGATCCACTTTTTTTGTGGACTTTTTTGCAGGTACAAGTTGTATCTCCTTCTTCTCTTCCTTTTTTTTCCAAGAAAAGGAATGAGAAATTGAGTACTAGTATTAAAATTGTGACCCTTTTTTTGTATGATTCAGTGGTTTCATTTCCAACTTGGAAGAGATTTACTAATAAATTAACAGCTTCTAAAGTTAATTTGGATTCCAATATAAAAGGATAAACTTCTAGTTTGATAACTGGATTGATTTGAGGATTGAAAAATTTATTTATCAAGATTTGGTGATCTTCAATCATCTCCAAATTTTTGATGAATGACACCAATTTTTGAAAATTTGTTGAAACTCAATTAAAGGAGGAGATGGATCATTTTCCTTTCATACATGGGATGGTAGATATTCTGTCTTCTAGGGACCACATATTTATTTTAAAATATAGAATTCAAGGATAACAAATTTTATTCCAATTTGGAGTCTGAATCTGACTCAAATAATAGCAAAGCTTCTGTCAGCTTGATCCCATTTTGAACTAAATTGTGGGGAGTTTGTTTGGAAATGTTGAGATTTATGGAAATGTAATGCTTAGCAATGAGTTTATGGGGAAATTTGATGTTTTTATTATTATTTTGTGGGAGGTTGTGATGATCTGATGATGAAATGAAAATTATAGTTAAGCATTTGATTGTGAAGCAATTGTGATTGAATGTGTAGGTATTTGATGATATGGAGGTATGGATCCTCAAAAGAATTGGTAAGAATTTGAATCATAGCAGGTTGTGGAGCCATATTAGGGCATATCAAAGTTAAAAATTTCAAAAAATTAAATGGCTGATTTCAGGCCTTTATATTTTATTTTTTGAAAATTTTATTTTTGTGAGCTAAAACTATTTGTTCATTCTTTTTTTTTATAAAAAAATATTTTTTTTTAAAAAATTTAATATTTTTCCTGAAATAAGCAGTTTAAATTTTTCAAAATCTTAACTTTTATACGCCCTATTAACTATTTAATGGAATTTATCAAGGAATGGTACCTGAATTCAGTTTTTGAGAGTGAAACTCAAGGTTTTTTTTTTCTTTAACAGAAAATTAGGTGATTGTCACAGGAGCAAATGCTAAAAAAATAGGACCTTGGAGATAAATTAGAAATTTCCCAATAAGTTTCAGTTTAGAAAATCAGCTCTTATTTCAAAGATGGATTTAATTTTTTCAATTAAAAGAAAAGGATTGGGTTTATTTCAGGTATCAAAGGACATTTTTCAATGCTCATAGTGTTTGATCCCAGGATTTTCTGAGAATTGAGACAGGTATTTGACATAAAAATTGATTTTGGGCCTTTTTGTGAAGCCAATGAATTCAAGAGCCCCAAAACTAGATCAACACTTTATTCTTACGGTCTTGAATTTATTCATTTCATCAGGGGGTGCTGATGCTAGAGCTTTTTTTATTGAGGTTGGTTTTAGCTGGATAAACAATTTTCTGAAAAAATTGAGACAGGAAGAAATACGTTTAGTAATCATGGAACAGAATGATTGATACTTCAAATAATTTGAAATAAATCACTGGAAACATTGGGTTTTTAATCAGGTCCTTGGTTGCAAACAATTTTTTTATTTGTGTTTCCATAAATTCATGATCCAGAATGAACATGGAAATCTTCTTGACATGAATGTGTGGCCAAGTTTTTTTCAAACATAAAAAATTAACTTTATGAATGGCATATTTTGAATTTGATAGAGCTAAAAAATACAAATAGATTTTTTTTCTAGGCTTGGGGGGCCTGTTTCAGGCCATAAAGAGCCTTTTTCAGTAGAAAATTAGTTGGGAGAAGATGGAAGACCAGAAATGATTTAAAAATGAATGAAATGATCAAGAGGGTCATTCAGAAAAGATAAATCAACATTAAATTTGTGAAATTTATTCTTTTTGTGATGGAATGGTAAATGAGAATTCAAATAGAAGAAATTTGAATTATGGGTGCAAATTAGATTGATAATCAGCACCTCTGATTTGGTGAAATTCTTGGATTCAGAGAATTTCCTTTTATTCAAATGGAAGGCTGTTGTATTTTTTTATTAATATTGAAGGCCCAGGTGCATTCCAATGATCTGAATCCTTTTTGAGTTTCAACCAGGCCCCAGATCTCATGGTGTAGATCCAAAATATTCTTATAAATAGGATAAAATTTCTTTAAAAAGGAAGAGGATAAAATTGGTTAAGTGCATGTTTTTGGAAGACCTTTGATTTCAAGACTTTACAATTGTGGTTGGTAGCAGATTTAAAGAAAAATAAGTATGGTGTCACAGTAGGATTATTTTTTTAGAATTCTAGTCTTATATTGTGTTGCCTAATACTTGAGTGAAACCATTTGTTAAGATTTATATCCTCATATTATTCTCTAAGTTTTTTTTCTAGTATCATCTCCATAATAAGCTTGTCAAGTCTGATTTTCAGTACAAACTTCATCATGAATCACAGTAGCAATTAACCTAAGTATTTTAACCTAGTGATGCATTAATGTTTTTCATAAGTATCAAATCTAGGGCCTCCTTTATCTTTCATCTACATTGGCTCAATTATTAAAATTCCTCATACTTATTTTATCTTGTGATATCTTGTGTGTTTCATTTGTACTCATCAAACCTATTTTATTCATTCATCTTTTCAATCACATGTCAGCCTCTTTTTACTTAGTCTGCTCAAGAATTCTGGTTCTCAAGTGAATGAAACTCATCTGTTCTCTCATACTTTGACCCAGAGTGCCACTCTCTTGAATCCATATTTCTGCTCCTCTTAGCCTCATAAGACTTAATCATATCCTCTCCAAGTATCTCAACTGGAGAATCAAACTCAAACTTCAACACATTTTGCAAAAACAATTATTTGAAAATTTGTCTGGCTTTACCTATTGTGTGATTCAAGTTAAATTTGAAGTGGAAATAATGTGATATTTGAATGAATAAGAAGGATAATTTTCAGCAGGAAACAGAGAGGTTGAAATGGGATGCAGTTAAGAATTCTGAGGATAAATGGAGGTAGGAAGAGAGCAGACAGAATTTGTCAGCTTGCTACTATATACAGAGCAAAACTGTCAAATAGTAACACAAAATAAGAATACCTCAATTAAAAAAGCAAGGAGTGGGAAATCCATAAATATTATTACAGGAATGGATTTCTCACCCAAAATTAGGTAGGGTCACTCACTGACCCCACCCTTGAATTCCAAGTCCTTATATTTTTAAAATAATTAAAAGGAAAAGTACTAAAAATTACAACACCTGTATGGCACTTTTTGGCCATTCTAACATTTCACACGTATTGTCACGTATAGTGTTTACACCTAAAATTCACTCACAATTGAGGTTTTGTGTATATTTTAGGAGTTACATGCAGAAATGTGTTATGTCACAATTCCCGCGCGCGGCCCCGCATCATTACATAACCCTACGTACTAGCAGCAGCAGGATCCCGCGTACTGGAGACCTGCGCGCAGCTGATTCTGCCACGCACGCAGCGGATCCTACCCCGCGCGCATCTGTACTACTGATCCACGCGCCTGGATCAGTCGTGACTAATCTGACAACCAGGTACCGCTCAGAAGAGCTACAACCTAGTTAGGGTTGCCTAGCATATGTAACAAACGGACATATGCATTAATAATGATCTAAAAAGATCAAAAATTAAATAAAATTAATAAAAATTAAGTTTTAAACATTTTTTAATTATAAATCAAAGATCAAAGATTACCACGTAAATCACTGATCTTGATCTTTGAAGACCACAAAACACTACAAGAAGTGTTCATAAAAATTATTAAAAACTATCTAAATGATCAGCCGATGATGAAAAATTAGTAAACATCCACATCTGCACGCTTCAAAGCAATATCAATAGTAAAAATGAAGGATGAGTACAGAATGATCAAATTTAGGCCATAACAGATTAACAGATCCTGTGGCTAAAATAGTACAGAAATCCAGCAGATCTAAGGATGGCTGATTGACAGCACCAAGTAGAGGTGCTAATCTTGCCCTGACTGGCTTGCCAGCCTCAGCCCACGAGTAGAACCCTCTCTACGTGCCCTGAGAAGACCAAAATCACCCCAAAATGGTATTTATACAGACCTCTTTGGATCCAATCAGTTGATCAGTTTACCAGGAATTTATTTATTATCAATCAGACACCGTGTCATTGTTAATCAAGTGCTTATATGAAGATAAGCAAGTGATTTATGACTTAGTCTGCCGTAGTATTATTTACCTATTTTAACCAATCAACCATTGAAGTTTAGTCGAGAAATCTACCCCATCTGCCCTGAAACCCTTCCAATTATTCCAGGATTTTCGTGGTAAAGTGCTCAGAGTGAGTGTTACCCTTCCTGTCTAGGCCGCTTGAGCTGTTAAGCCTGGCCACTAGTGGAATAAGTCCTTTCTAAGGAACCCATCTTTATTCCAAGGTTCTTAAACTGCCCAAGGAGGCCCCTTGAAGAGAGGTTGCTAGTCTGTAAAGATCCCCAGTAGTATACTACTGTGGCCCCTCTTTTATATTATATTGAAAACCATCTACCACCAAACCAATTAAACCTTGCAACTGCTCTTATTAAATCATTTATTTGAGCGTCTAAGTGTTTATTATTGGAATCATAATTATTATTATCATTCCAGCATTTTTATCACTCTCTGTAGCTAAAGGACTGCAAGGTTCCTGGTATCAGAGAGCTGATAGAATTTGAGTATGGTGGATTGAAAGCTAATTTTGAAGGAGAGAAGGGAATGGGGCTTTTGGAGATGAAAGGGAAAAAATCTTCAACAAGAAAGAAATTCTTCATCAAATGAATCTTCATTCTGGTTTTTTCTAAAATTTTTAGAAGAAATAAGTGTAAAGGAAGCCCAGGAGGATCCAATTTCATCCATTGGGGTTTCATTTAGATTTTGATAGATTTTGGGGATTAGGAAATAAGACAAAAATCAAAATGGTTGAGGAATGATTAAAAAAAAGTTTTCTTATTAAATGTGAGAAGGTATTTTCAAATCTGAATCCTCAAGACTGAAGAATTATAATAAGATTGGCTGCTGGGTTTATGAATTATGGCCAGATTTAAAGGCATAGATTTTATTTGATTAGCAGGAATCTTGGATTTTTGAGAATAGTTTGGGTTTTTCTTTCAGATAAGCTTTTTCTGAGGTGATTAGATTGGGGAGAGATTCTGTTTAATTTCTCCATCTTTGAATTAGACGCAGATGAATATTTTATATATTCTGTGCAATTGTTGGAGATGATGTGTTTGAAGCTTATTTCAAGAATTTTTTTTGTTCCCCCCCAAAAAAAAGAAAAAGAAAAATGGAAGACTTTAAAATTTTGAGATTTCTTAAGAAATTAAAATTTTGAGATTTCTTGAGAAAAAAGACCATAAATTCAAAGTAGAATTATTGCATAGTAATCAAAAGAAAGTATAAAGAATCATTGGATGAGGCTGCATTTTATGAAATTATAAGATAAAAATGAAGGGCTTAAAGTGCAGAAGTAACTGATTTGAAATTGATTAGGAAGGGTAGTTTATCTATCTCGCAATGAGTGGAGATTTGTTGAAGCTGAAATGAGTTTTAAAGGAAGCTCAGATATTTTTTGGGTACAGAGTTTTTTTCATGAATTTCACACAAAATTTCCCTTCTTTCTTTTTGATTCAGATCCTAACCAATTAATTATTCTTGAAAATGTTTAAGAATTTGTAGATGGCTTATTTTAGCTTGAAGGAGTAAAAATTGACCCAAATGTGAAATTTACCAGATTCCAAATTATTATTTCTGCAGAATTGTTGATATTTTGAGTCCGAGTGGTGGTGGGAGGTTTTCTTGGGAGATCTAGGCAGTTGGTAAGGAGTTTTGTGAAAATTGGATAGATTTGAGTTTGGATGAAACATTGGGTAAATTTTCATTAATTTATTCTAGGAATTCCATACATTTCAAAAGTGTCTTCAGACTCAGGCCTCATAGCATGGGCTTGTGTCCCTTTAGCTTTTTTTTTGAGCTTGAGTGTTTGTGTTTTCTGGGAATACATATCTGATTAATTTCAGAATAAAGAAATAAATAAAGGTTTAATTTGTGAAATAGAAAATAATAAGGAAAAATCGAAATTTAGGGAAAGGAATTTTACCTACAGGAACCCAAGTCACAGTTTTGGAAATCTGTTTTGAGGTGAAAACATAACAAAATTTCTTAAGAAAATAAAAAAGGGTTAAGGAAGAGAAAAAGAGTGTGAGGTGGAATGGAAAACATTGTATGGATGAATGGAGAGAAGGAAATTGTGTCTGAGAGAGATTGTGGAATTGATGGCTGGTGGTTGAAGTTTTTCAAAGGTGATTGGGAAATTGGTTTGTGACTTGAGAGGCTCTGAATTTATCCAATGGCTTCCCTTGAGCTTGGTTGATGAGTGATGAGATTAGAAATGATTTCAAAATTGGGGAAAGGTGTGCGTGTAAAATGAGAGCATCTGTGGGATGTGCAAATTTCTGGGCAGGTAGTATATAGAGTTTTTAAGTTTGGTGATTGAGGTCTGACAGGACATAAAAAAGAAGAAATTCACATGGAAAAAAAACTCAGTCAAAGATGAAAGGTAAAAAGGGGAAAAAAATGTGATAATATATATATATATATATATATATATATATATATATATATATATATAAGAGAAGCATTAGATAGAGATAAATCAACATTTTGGTATTTTGAGCAGGAAAAATATGTGAAAATGGAGGTGGATGTTTTGCTGTAAGATAAATTTGAAATTTAAGCAAAAATATTTTTATCCTTAAATTATTCCTATTATTCACTCTTCTGTATTTATTTATTACAAATACTTGCAAATTTTTCTCTGTCCAAAAAACATAATTTTTGGAGCTGGGAGAAGTTTCTATTTTAACCCTGAAAAAGTATTGAAAGCACAAAAATTTCTTGTTGAAGCCTGTTGCCTCAAATTGAATTTGGGATTGAAATACATAAAAATGAAGTGAAAAACAAATTTTTGAAGCAAACACTTTGAATTTGGACCCATTACTACAGGAAAAAATACAGGGGAGACATGTTTTTTATTTTTATGAATTTATTGAATTGACAATAAAGGGATAAAATCTTGATACTGTAGGTTATTTTATCAAAGGCTATTTAAGGTAAAGAAAAAGTAGTATGTTATCAATCAAATTGAATCTATTGATGCAAAATTTCTGCTCAAAGCTTGAAGGAGCTTGTGTTTTTACAACCATAATAGTGAATAAAACACTGTTTTCATTTTGAACTATTACCACAGGAAAAAATACTGGGGAGACACCTTTCTTATTTCCAGTGAATTTATTTCATTGGCAAGGAAGGGAAAAAAATATGATATTAAATTTTATTTGATCAAATGGTTTTGAAGGTAGAAAGAAAGTATTATTTTATCAATAAAATTTTCTGGATTATGTATAATTTCTCCTCAAAAATTTAAGAAGCTTGGGTTTTTAAACCAAGGGAAATGTTATGCTTCTAACCTGAAGGGCTATTCTTTCAAGAAAAAACAAGAGTATAACTTTGAAAAACAAATAAACACTTTGAAAACAGAAGTGTGACACCAATAACAATAAGTTTGAAAGATTAGTGCATGATGATTACCATTTTCAATTCCAAAAGAAAGGGACCACTTCATTTGAACCTAGTCAGAACTTTAAATTTAACTTTGAATTTCTTGCATTTCAAATTTGACTATGAAGCAATCACCAGAAAACTATTTTAAAGTATCTCATGCTTAATCTAAAAAATTTAAATTAATGGTTTTCAATCAAAATATGAATCACTTTCATTTCATTAAATAATCAAACATTTTTTTTGAACATGGTAAATTCACAGGATTATTTCTAGAATGGATTCATCCAGTTCATTCTTTTCAAAACTTGTAGTTTTTTTTTGCCTTGCTTGTCCAGTAAATTATCAAGTAATTTATCAGAAAAATAAATTCATTCCCAGGATCTCATTCCATTACCATTCTATCTTACACTTACCCTCATTTTTTTTCTCCATTTGAATTTCTTTTAATTTTCTAGAAATATGCTCCCTGTAATCGTCTACCTTGAATCTAAGCTAAAATTTTATTAAAGAATTCATTCTCACCTCAAATTTCCTTTTACATTTTTGGTGCACATTTTCAACTTTTGAACCAGAGAAGAAATTCCAAAGTTTTTATCTAATCCAAAGACTAGGTTTTAGATTTCATTTAAAGGACAAATATCATCCCTGGTTGATTTTTTCATCAGTTGGTTCATTTAATATTTTCTCACACTTTCTGAAAAAAATGTGCTAAATTGGGCTTGACCCAGTTTTATCTATTGAAAAATTTCCTCAAACTCCCCACTTTATTTTGGAGCATCAGCTTCAAAATTCAAAGAAAGATTTTATATCTTTGATATTTATTTGACTATTGTTCTCTTGTATTTGTTCCATTTAAAACTCATTTTCTTGCACCTCTAAAGTAGGTGTGGTGGGTGTGAGAGACTTCATTCAGTTATATATTTTCTCAAAAAAGATTTATGCCAGGATAAAGAACTTGTGCTGAAATCTTATTCTTGAGTCTTTTCATAGTAATTCAACATAGAATTACTATTAACTGTGGGAATAATAATGCATATCTACAAGGTATTTTAAAATATAGACATTATGCAAAATCCAAGAGTAGAATAACTGCTAAGAACTATGGGAAAGCCACATCAATGGGAAGAAATCTGAAAGGCAGAAAGATTTATCAATTGGCTGGAAGGAACATGTTTAAAGGATTACCAGGAAATCATACAGCTCAAGGGTAATTAAAAAAGATGGATAGGTGATTAGGATTTAGGAGATGAATATTATGAATTATTCTATGCTCAAGGGGGATTAAGGAAAGGTAAAGAATTATCAATGGAAATTATGAAATAGAATTCTGGAGGTGTATCAAAAAGAAAGGTAAAATTGAATAAAGTATGATTATTAAATATTATATAATTATATCTGAGATGTTGCAAGTTTCAGAGAGAAATCTTATTGTTGCACATTTTTACCATCTGATTATCAATTTTCCCACCTTTTGTTTTTTGCAATAGAAATTTTTTTTATATAATAAGCCTTTCACAAGCATTTGAAAATGATAAAATTGTAATCTTATTCATTCATCCATAATTTTTTCATTCATTTAAATTTAATCCATGAATTTATTGTTTTATCCATTCATTTTTATGTTTACTAATTGATTTAAAGTTTATTATGATTAAATATTCAATTGGATGTTTCTTTATGAACCACAAGTTGTACCTAGTACAATTAGTCTATCTATTTAGCTCCTAATTCTTGAAACTGAAAACTTGTGGAATTCTTGACCACTAATACTGTTGGTGCCTTCAGTAAGAATCCAAATGAGAGCAGAAATGTCATGAAAACAACTTGACTCAGTTTCCTCAGCCATACTCAACCCTCAGCCCGCCTCAGTCCTCAGTATAATCCACCCTCTACCCCTGAATCTACATGCTTCACCTCCTGAAGCATCCTCCTGCATGCCCTGCAGGTACCAGTCAACTTTCCCAGGCTCCTCTCCCTCTCTTTATGGATTGGTGCATCCTCATATCTACTTCAACTCTATCTTTTATGAGAAGTACATACTGTAAACCCAAAATAAATACTCCTGGATGGACAAACCATACTCCAGTTCAGTAAATTCCAAAACTTTCTGGACAGGCCCATTAACCAATCTGTCAAGCCACTGCCTCAAGCCCAATTGGTCAAAATGTAATACCACATGGCATCCCAGCCCCATTTCAATTAATCCCTCATCAAGGCCTCCCTTCAGTTCTCACATATACTGGCCTCTCTTTCCTTCCTGGACTACGGCCCACCAAGGAATTAGTATAATAATTCTTATTGGTTATTCACTTTGAATAGGTTTCATCTCAGCACAAGAAAGCAAACCCAGCCTACCTTACTCATGTCACATGCCCCTCTGGTTTTAATCTTATAGGATTCAACCTTCAACCTCCTTCAAAGCTTTACTCCTGGATTCTCTCCTCCTTTATCATTTTCATTAATTTCCTATCCTCTTTGCAATCAACCTCATTTCTCAATCCTGAGTTCTGTTAGCAGGAGTGCCTGTTCCCTCAGCCCCTTTAACTCCATGGGAAGTTGTTAAATTATACTAATTCCTTCCCCTTGATTACTACCCTTCTCTATAGTTCAATATACCTACACCACCCATCCATCTCATCCCATCTTAGGGATATCACTACCTACAATATTTGTGGGATACTGCATGATACACTGCTAAAAACTGTGTGGCCCTTTGAATTTCCAAAGGAATTTCCTGCAGAATTATCCATCCTCAATTTCCTTCCCTAATTGGCCCTTAAACACAACTTTGACAGAGAATTTACACTTTGACCGGTTTTTTTCTTGAACTTTGATGGTACTTCAACACCATTTTTCAAAAATTTGGATTTGACGCTCCAATGCTTTGAAATAAACTGATTTTACTGTTTTTACTGCTTTGAACCTCTTTGAAAAATGTTGTAAAACTTCAAGACCTCATTTTTTGGCCATTTCCCCTTCCCCAATTTCCTCTCTGGGTACTTCTCTTGGGTCACTTCCCTATGGCATAAGTGGAAACCATGCCTCCTTGAAGTGTACAACCTTCCTTCATCACCAATCAACCCGTAACTAGGTCAGCCAGAGGATGTGGTTCTACTTCTGATGTTCAGGATCACAATCAATCTACTCCTCAAGCCCATGGATGTAAGAGGACCTTTTTTAACCTCCCAGAACCATCTTCCAACACCATGGATACTGGTATCCTTCCCCAAGCTCCCACCAGAGCTTTCCTATATCCTGCTCCACCTGTTTTCAGACCTTTTGCTAATTGTGTGATTGGTCCATATCCCTAAGAAGTCTACAGATTTGATTCCCCATGGTAAAAACCCAGTATGATTCCTCTCCCTGAGGATGAGGAAGAGGAACAGAGCAAAAACTCAGTTTTTAACTCAAGGATCATCATTAAACTTAATTCACCAACTTCTGGACCTCCAGAAGAAGCTTCTCCACAATCTGCTTCTACTGAAATTCCTGCCATTCAAATTCAACTGCCTCTTCAACCTCCCCATGTGGATCCTATCCTCCTAGCCTTTGTCCAACCATGACCTACTCCCTCAACCCCCAACAAATAGTACTTCCCACTCTTTGACCTTTAAATCTCCATCAATAAATCCTCCTGAAAAATTCAAAGGCAAAAATACCACTGAGATCAGACCCTATTTACAAGCCTGCAAATGATGAGGGAACCATTTTTGTGGATTGAAGGAAATTTTTTTTTGCTGTCTCCTACTTATCTGGGAGCGCAAGCTGTTGGATTCAACCCAAACTGGCTCACCTCTCCAACCATGAACCCTCCTTCTTACTCAAATCCTTGTACCACTTCATGGAACAACTTCATACTCTCTTTGGTGACTTTCTGGAAGTAGCCAAATCAGAGAAGGAACTTGTGAATCTGAGTATGAAGGACTCTGGATATGCCTCCACCCACATCAAATAATTTTGATACCTCATGACTAAAGTCTCTGGATGGGGTAATAGAGCATTCTAATTCCATTTTTTCCAAAGCCTCCCCTCTTGACCTCTGGACTAACTAGCCGGCTATGATGGTTCTGTGGAAAAAATTCAAGATCTTATAGATGTAGTGTTGGATTATGAAAGTAGGTACCACAAATGAGTGAAGTAGAATTCTTCTCATCCAAGCCACTCTAAATAAAAAAAATCCTCTGAGTACAAAGCCAATTCCTCTTGGTCTGACAAGGGCAAAGGTAATTCCAAGAAGAAAGACAAATCTGCAAAGAAGAAATCTTCCTCAACAAAACCTACCTTAGACTTAGGTCCTGAAGGCAAGCTTAAGGCTGAAGAAAAGGCAAGAAGGGAAAATGAGGGACTATGTTTGTATTTTGGTGGGAAGCACAAGAAAGAAAACTGCAGAAAGAAGCCTGTCAATAATCCCTCTCCCAACTCCAACTATTCCTCTAACCCTGATCCAAATAACAATTAGGTGGTTCTTCTGTTGTACTCCAGGATTTTTAACCTATTTATTTTAGGGTACTAAAGACACAAAAAGATTGCTCTGACCAACTTTCTAAAGGCTTAAATTTCATTCTCTTGCACCAGGACGTTAGTTGTAGTGTTTTGATTGATTCAGGTACTCCTCAATCTGTAATGGCTAATTCTATGGTTCTAAAGTTTTCCTGAAAGCCCAATTCCTTGTTCAAAACTATTCCCCTTTTCAACCCCAGTCCTAATGAGGCAACCTCTCAAATTATTAATCAAAAGGTAACCTGTTTTTTCTCACTTCCTTCTTTTCCTAGCTTTGAATGGGAATTCCTTCTATTCAATGCACCATTCTCTGAAGACATCATACTGGGAATTGAATTTCTTCACCACTTGAATCCTGGAGTGAACTGGAAGATGGGGCTGATCACTCCAAGACACCAGCAAACTGATGATATTTCCTAAAACTCTGTTGAACTCAACATGGCCAACCTACCTTCAACTGGTTTCTCTTCTACTGTTCCTTTGGTGCTGCAGCCCAATGCGTTCCCTTCACTTCAGAAACTTTGCATCCCAACCACAGCATCTAATTCCCTTTGAGTTTGAAAATAGTCCACCTTGCTTGGATATTCTCTGATCCCCTGACTATTTCTCTGGAGGAGGAATCTAGGGATTCATCCTTGCATATACTGCAATTGGTTAATTCTTCTAAAATTTCTGTTACTCCCCATAAAGACATTTCAGCTGACTGGGATGAGTTTGATATTGATGAAGACCCTGAAGAAATAGAAAATGTGTTGGAGAAAGTTCCTGCTAATTACCACTCTTTTATAGATGTTTTCTCCAAGGTTAAAGCAGATAAACTTCCTCCTTACAGGGATTAAAATCACTATATCAAACTAGAAGGACCTCTACCTCCAGTTGGGCCAGTCTATTACCTATCCCAAAGTTAAAAGTCAACCCTAAAAGCCTACATGGAAGAGAATTTAGAGTAAGGTTTCATCCATTCCAGCACTTCAAGCACTGGAAAATCTGTTCTCTTTTTCAAGAAGAAGGATGGGAGTTTAAAATGATGTGTTTATTATTTCAAAATTAACGCTGCTACCAGGAAGAATCAATACCCCCTTCCTCCAATGAATTTATTACTGAATATCTTCTAAGGTTGTTCTATCTTCTATAACATCAACCACGTAGTTGCTTACAATCTTTTGAAAATCAAGGAAGGAGATGAACACTTAAAAGCATTCAGATCTCAGTTTTGAATCTATGAATATTTGGTTATGCCTTTTGGCCTGACCCATGCCCCAGCTTCTTTCCAAAAAATTATCAATAAAATCCTTGCTTATCTCCTCACAATTTATGCAGTGGTTTACCTTGAAAATATCCTTATTTTCTCTAAGAATTTGCAGGAACACATTGATCATGTGTGTGAAGTACTTACCAGACTCATAAAGCACAAGATCTATTCCAATGCCTCCAAACGCAACTTGCATGCACCTTCTGTGGAATACCTTTGTTATGTTATCCCGGGGGATGGTATCTTCCTGAAAAACCAAAAATTCAAGACCATCCTCTCCTGGCCAGTTCCTCAAAGCAGAAGGGCCTTGCAGTCTTTTCTTGGTTTTACTAACTTCTATTGCAGGTTTATCAAGAACTACTCCAAACAGGTCTCCCACCTTACCTCTATTGCTGGAAACAGCCCTCATTTTCTCCTCAATCCTGAAGCTTTGCAGAAATTTGAAAGCATCAAGAAAGCTTTCACCAAAGCTCCAGTACTTTTCCATCTTGATCACGTCCTGAGAACATATCTTGAAACTGATGCCAGCAACTATGCCCTAGGTGCTGTCCTGCACCAGGTGACTGCTGATAACACTAAACATCCTATTTCATTTGAAAGTAGAAAAATGTCCAGTGCTGAAATCAACTATGAGATCCACGACAAAGAAATCCTTGCTATTTTTTTTTCTCTCCAGAAATGGTGTGTTTACCCCTTGAGTGTTACTGAAACCTTTGAAGGTTTGAATGATCATTCTTCCTTGAAATATTTTATGTCCTCCAAGGTCCTCACCAGCAGGCAATCTTTTTGAGCAGAGTTTCTCTCTGAATTCAATTTTGTGATCACTTACAGGCCTGGAAAATTTTCAAACATACAAGATATCCTGTCACGTTGGGACAACATTTGTCCAGTTGGGGTAACAACATATTCTGAAAAGAATCCTGGAAATTTTCCACAGCTTCTGATTCAAAATGAAGTTGAAGCTTCTAAACTATTTTTTCTTTCTGCTAATACACTTGATGGTCAACTGATTGAACTGAATTCTTTTCAGCAAGCTGACAAGTTACTTAAAGGTATCATTAAAATATTGAATAAGAATGAGGAAGCAGCTGACTATTACTTAGAAACATTTACTGGCTAACTCCTTTTTCAGGGTAAAGTGGTCATACCTGACAAAGCACAAGCTCACCATCTTAAATTAAAAATAATTCAAAAAATTCATGACTCCCCTCTTGCAGGTCACCCTGGCCAACAAAAGACTCTCAGAATCATTGAAATATCTTTCTCTTGGAATGGAATGTCAAAAGATGTTAAGAACTATGTTTCAGCCTGCTAACTTTGCAACAGGAACAAGACTAGGAATGAGAAGAAACTAGGACTACTCAAACCTCTTAAAATTCCTGATGGCCCCTGTATTTCTATCTATATGAATTCATCTCTCAACTCCCTCCCTCCAATGGATTTGATTCTATCCTTGTTGTTGTGGACTGTTTCTATAAGATGGCTTGCTTCATTAAAACAACCATCACACTGACTGCAGTGGAATTAGCTAATCTTTTCATCAGCCATGCATTCTCTAATCATGGTATGCCTTCTGAAAAAATAAGTGACCAAGGCTCCTTATTCATCTCTTCTTTCTGGAAAATACTTTGTGAAAAATTACAGATCCAAAGGAATCTCTCCACAGCTTACCACCCTGAAACAGATGGTCAAACTGAAATATTCAATCAATTACTGGAACAAAATGTTCAAATTTACATCAGACATCACCAGAAAAACTGGGATACCTGGCTCCCCCTGGAAGAATTCTCTTACAACAGCAGTTTTCACACTTTTACCCAGCAATCACCTTTCTTCACCCTCTATGGAAGGCATCCTATTTTTGACTTCCTGCATGTGTTGGACAACCAGCCTGCCAGTTACTACTTTGATCAGATCCAGAAGGACCAGGTTCAACTAAAGAAAGATTTAAAAGATTCTATGTATAAGTATAAGAAATATGCTGACCTTAATAGAAAATACATTCCAAAAGGTATTTCTCCTGGGAATAAAGTTTGTTTATCTGCAAAGAATATAAATACTAACAGAACTTCCAAGAAGCTATCTGAGAGTTGGTTGGGTCCTTTTCTCATTATTGAAAAAATAGGATCTCATGCTTTTTCAGCTTCCTGATACCAGGAAACTTAAAGTCCTTTAGCTATAGAAAGTGATATTGTTGTTGGAATAATAATATTTACAAGAAAAACACCTAAAATGCTCAAAATAATTAAATATGACAAGAGCAAGTGTAAGGTTTAGGTTGTTTTTGTTAATTTTTTTTTTAAATATTTTTTAAAGGGAGGAAACAGTTTATACAGAACTGGGGATCTTTACAGCCTTAGAAACCTCCCTTCAAGGGAAAAATTTTCACTGTGTAAAACCTTGGTATAATGTGGTCCTTTTGATGTACAGAAAGGGGTTGACCCAAGGGAATGGGTGTGACATGCTGCTTACAGAACTTAAGTCTGGAGGTAGGGAGGAGATAAATTACATCTTTAAGAAGTGGCTCCAGGAATCCTGCATAAATTCACAGTTGAAAGGGTCTCAGGGCAATAGTTGGAGTTGTTGCTGATTTTCTTCAATGGAATTCATAATGGGTTTAGAATTAATAATCAGTCTATCAGACTGAGGCCACATATCAATTTTTTATCTTTTATAAACACTTGATCATCGATGGCAAGGGTTCTGGATTGATACCATAAATTCCAGGGGTTTAAAATAACCAAAAGGCACTGTATATATACCTTTTGGGGTGAAGGCGCTTTCTCAGGGCATGTATGGAGGGTTTTTCTTGAGGGCTAAGTCTATCAGGATGGCCAGGGCCAGTTTTGAATACATTCTTATTTCTGTCACTCAGATTTAACTGTGTTTGTCATATTTATGTTTGAAATAATTTTCAGAACTTGTTAAATGTTAATTTTTTTATTTATGCAGCTCTGAAATATTTCCTAATTTTGCATTATATTCTTCTGAGTGAAATGATCAGAAGTGGGTATTTTTAGATTCTCCGTCATCTTTAGATCATTTTTGTAATCCATAATAATTTTTAAGGGAACTTCTTGATATTTTTCATGGCTCATAAAGATTTTACAATGTTCTTTTTGTGAAAAACTTTATTATTGTTTTCCCTAATTTGTTCATTTTATCATTTGATTTTGATATTTTTTATTTAATTTTTTGAGGTTTCAAATCATCCTCTGTTCATTGATTGAATTATTAAATAATCATGATGCATTCATAAGTTTTTTATCAGTTTCCTGCAATACCTGGTTGTCAGAAGTTGTGCAGGGAGTTTGACATGTGCACACATGACAGCTGCGGTTGGGAATCTGGAATTCGCAGCCAGAAGTACATTGCATGCGGGTTTCCTGACAGTTTCATACATTTTGAGTATCAGGCGCGTGTGACCCTTCTGTATGGATGTGGGGCTGCACGGGGGAATTGTGACAGAAAACAAAACATGCTGTAACTCCTAGACTATAAAAAACACTCCAATTATGAGTGAATTTTAGGTGTGAAACCTACACATGACAATTCACATGAAATATTAGATTGGCCAAAAATTCAGTTGTAGTGGTGTTGTAGTTTTTGGCCCTTTTCTTGTAGTTTTATTTAAAAATATAAGGAGTTTGAATTCAAGGGTGGGGTCAGTGAGTGACCCTACCTTACTTTGGGTGGGGAATCCAAATCTGTAATAATAATTTGAGATTTCTAAATCCTTCTGTATTTTTTTATTTCAGCTTTGAAAGGTTGCTCTGTAAAAGTAGAAAGCTGAAATTCTTTCAAAATCCCACTCTCTGATCAATGGCCATCCATCCACCCTGTCTTCCATGTTCCGCTGCTAAAACCCTACTCCTCAGAACCAAATTCTCCTAGCCACAAACCACCTCCTGAACTGGTGGAAATCAATGGCCAAGAAGAATGGGAAGGGTCTCCAATCCTGTATTCCAAGATAAGATTTGGCAAACTCTTCTACTTAGTCAAATTGAAAGGTTTTTTAGAAGACTCTGAAAGAGCCTCATGGTAACTAGTCTCCAATTTCACCAACTGCTCAGCCCTTCTCCACAACTTTAACTCCCTATATCCTTCCAAACCCAAGCCCTCATAGTCCTCTTCCTCATCAGCATTTCCATTCTTATCTCCCATCATCATTTCATTCATCTCTCATCATCAATAAATAAATTAAATCATACTTCCATTTCATCTTCACTCCATAGAGAGAAGAATAATAAATTCAAAATAAAAGCCTATCTACAACTCCTTCTCAATCTTAGCCACTAATTTAGCAATTTCAGTAACCCAAACACTAGCTAGCTTTATCTTCCTGCTTTCTTATTCTCCTCTATCCTGAGAAGTATCTCCCATCTTATATGTCACGCAAGATAAAGAAAGAAACTCCTCAAACTCTTCCACCACTTCCTTTTTCATTCCCTTCTTCTTCCCCTTCTTTTCCACCTCCTCTCTACTATTCAAACCCCATCCAAATATGATATTTTCAAATATCCTGCTCAATCCCCTGCTTAACTCTCCACAAACCCCTCAATTCTACACCTCAAAACTGACACACAGAAGCTGGTCACCCAGAAGGTGTCCTCAATGTGTCCTCAACTGCCTGTACTGTACAAGCGCACCTGCAGCTCTAAGCTTGTAGTCACTGTTCTATCTTGTCTTTTTGTAACTTTTTCCTCCTCTTTTATTTTCTGATTGTCTTTTATTTCCTTTCACCTTTTCTTTCTTCTCTTTCTGCTTCTCATGTTACTTCAGCTCACACCTCACCAACTACCACCGCTTTGTTGCCAACCTCAATTGCCTCAAACATCAACTCCTTGAATTGCCTTAATCTATGCGCTCAACTTGTTGCTCCTCTTGGCTCTCATCATTGACTGTTTGGTATGATTCCATTGAAATCCTGATTGCTACTCTTGTCACTGCTGTTTCCTTCCTTTCTGTTTCTTCATTTTCTTTGTTTCTCGACTGACTGCCATTCATCAGACTTTACCTAGTCCCTTCAAAATGATAAATTTTCTCAGCAAATGATTATTTAATTGAAATGGTTAAAATTGAAATTTCACAACTAACTAACCTCAAGACTATGGAGGGACTTGGCACTATGGACGGATTCCTAAAAATAATGCTCAAAGCAGCTGTCAAAGCCATCCCAAATCTGACAGGCAAAAACTACTCAATTTGGAAAGAGAAGATCTTGATTCTTCTCAAACTCAAAGGAATCAAACAACTCCTCAAAGACAATGCCAAACCCCTGAGCCCAGCTGATGATCTCAAGACTTTCCTCATCATCCTTTCCAAGATTGATACTGTAACTCACAACAATTTTGTCAACCAGGACAACATCAACTTGGCAAAAATTCTTTGGAAGACCATCAAAGAGAGATTTGCCTCATCACAAACCAAAAATTGAGCTTGAGTCTTCAATGACTTCCTCTACCATCCATTGAAACCCAAATCAATTTTCCTTCATCACCAAAATTAAAATCTCTCCCAAAAAGATGCTTGATGTTGGCATCAAAGTTCCAACAGATATTCTGGTGTATCTTGTTCTTTTCAAATTTCTTTTCACTCAAAAAGAAAATAATGCACTTGGATAAAGAAGTTACAGTTGATCTAGTTCTCAATCATCTCACGTAGCTTGATAATGAAACCAAATCAAAACTCACCAAGGCCCCTGTCCAAGAAAACACACTTGTCACCAAAAAATCTAAACCTCCAATATCCAAGTAACAACATTGCAGACAAGGATACCACAATCCCAATTCAACAGAACACTCCCAGGAAAAATGCTGACAAAATCACAAGAACCTTGCCCCTGACTGGTGGAAAGAAGCCCAGGCCAAATGGAGAGCTCAGAAGAACCCCAAGGGAAACAAGGTAGCTCACTATCACACTCTTCTCACCACGTGGATCAACAAAGTAAATTCCAGACACTGCATCATCCTAGACTCAGGTGCATTGTGTAACATTTTCAACTCCACAAAATACTTCTCCTCTCTGCAAGAAATCAATGGCAAAAAAATCAACACCAGGAAAGATGGAGCCAAAATCCCTATCAAAGGAAAAGGCAAAGTAGTTCTGAACTGAATAAACTCTCTCATTTTACTCTCTGACTTTCTGTTTGTGCCGGACCTTGTCATTAATCTCATTAGCCCCGGTTTTCTGGTTGCTGAAAAGAACTGTTTGGTCTTTGAAAGTGGAGAATACTCAAATTTTATTCAAAATGGAACTCTGGCCTTTGAAGGATTTATCTGAGACAACCTATTTGCTCTCAACCTCCCCCTCTCCATTGGAAAAGACTCTAAAATCAGGTATCTCACCCCAAAGGCAAATGACTATTATAAACTCCTCTATCTTCATCAATCTCTTTGCCACACTAGTCCGCACTGACTGAAAAATCTCAAACCAGAAACTTCTAATTCCCTAATCAGTGATTTCCAATGCTCCAACTGTGTATTTTCCAAAATCACAAAAACTCCTTTCAACAAGAAAGCCAATACCACTTCAAAAACATTTGAAAGACTGCATATCAAACTTATGGGACCAATCAATCCGGAATCCTGCAATGGGATGAGGTAAATAATGACCATTGTCAACAGCTGCACTGGTTATTTATCTTCTATCCCTCTTTTTTCCAAATCTGATGCCTGCCTTCAAATCTCCTCCATCCTTAGATTTGAGAAAAAAAAGCAAGAAAGATTTCCCTCAAACATCTGCATAAATGGCAGAGGATAATTCACCTCTTGCAAGCTCAGTTCCTTCTTCAAAGAAAACTCCATCCAACACATTCTCACCAAACCATATCATCACAAACACAATGGATGGGTGCAGCGCGCCAATTGTACTAAATCCAAATCCATTAGAACCATTCTCCGCTCTTCCAAACTTGCTCTATATCTCTGGGCCAAATTTTCCAAAGCTGCTACTATAATGCTCAACCAAATTCCAAAACTCCCAAATCAGAACTCCCTGTATGAATCTTTCACAAAAAAGACACTACCATTGAAATAATTTCATCCTTTAGGCTCCAAGGTAGTTTACTTAAACATGAAGCTGCCACGCAGGGACAAATTTAACAATTGTGGACTAGAAGGGACTCTTGTGGTCTTTAACTCCGGTCTCCCATCATATTGTGTTCTCAAGCCTCATAAATCAATCATTTCTTGAAAACATATCAAGGTTATCAAATCTCACTCCAGCACTCCAGTCAACACTAACTCTCCAGTAAATACCTCTCTTGACCTTGATTTTACCATTCCTCCTACCAAATCAACTGCAACTCTGAGCAATTCACCAAAAATCATCTCTGACCTTTTGCCTGTCAAACCTGGCTCCACCAAACCTGAATCTCTCAATTCAGCCAACAATCAGGCCTCTCAATCCTCTCAAGAGATTGCTAACAAATTGGCTCCCTCCAGAATACTGCATGATCAATCTATGCTCAAACCACCAGACCGCTATGTCTATCATCATTAGTTTGTTCCTAAATCATAAAAACAAGCTAAAAATTGTCAAGACTCCAAGAACTGGGACTTTTCAATGGACTTAAAATTGAATTGTGTTGAGAAGATGAAATTTTGGGAAGACTTCAACAGACCCAAGCCAGCCAATTCTCTTAACACAACATGGATCTACCTTCTCAAGGACATCTTCCATGGGTATCCTCTCATCTGCAAAAGTTGTCTTTGTGTGCAAGGGTTTGATGAAATCTATGGCCTGTACAATGAAGATACGGTCTCCCCAACTGGTAAAGTGGCTTCACTCAGAATTGCTCTGCTCTACGGCCTGTACCAATCACTTCCTATTATGCAATTTGATGTAAAGAGTGCCTTTCTTCATGCACCGCTCAAGTAACAAGTCATCATCAAGACTCCAAAAGGATAAAAAAGGAAGTCTAAGTACCTTCAGTTTGATAAATCTCTATACAGGCTAAAGCAAGCTCCTCTTAGCCGGTTCAATACCCTAAACAACTGGCTCACCAGCCAGTGTTGTCAGCCTCCTGGATGACAAGACCCTTGCTATCCTTTAGCTTCCAGAGGTGATAAAGTAAATAATAAATATATTATTTAATAAATGCAGCAAAAATACGTAGAATGTTTGGATTAAGCTTATTGCAAGGTTAAATGGTTAGGTTATTGTTTATTTTTTTGAATCAATATGAATAAATTGATTATTAAATATTTATAGAGGGGCTACAATTATATTGGGGATCTTTAACACCTCTCTTCAGGGATTTCAGTATGGAAAACACGTAGTCCTGGTTACTTTGGGCTCTTTAGTTTAAAGAATATTTTACCCAAAGATAATATGTATATAAAATACACAGTGGAGTGGTAGGTCCTTGTAGCCAAGCTACCACGAAAGAGAAAGGATAATAAGACTCACTTGTATATTATTAAATCCTTTGGGTATCTGTTTGAGACGTGTACTGATGGGTTAAACCTTTATACTGGGGTTATAAGGTTGTTCAGCAGTTTTAATTGATAAAAAGAGTTTTGAGGATGGTTATTACTGATCAGAAATTGCCATAAATCACTTACTTATCTCTTATAAGTACTTGATTACCTTGGCACGGCGTCTGGATATGAATATTACTGGGTCTCTGCCCATCAATATCCTCAAAAGAGCTCTTTATTTATAGCTTTTGGAGTCCCAATATGGTCCTTCTGAGGGTTGTAGGTTCTCAAAGGGACGGACACTAAGGCTAGCAGGGTAACTGGGGGTAGCCTGTCATGTGTTCTTGGTGCTATAGCACGGGTAGCATCTAATTCCTTAGGGTATGGGGATTATTCTACCTTATAATAGACATTAGGACGTGTGAATAACACTAATCTGTCCTATTTATGTATTATTTAATTAATTATCCTTAGTAAATGTTCCCAGTAATTTAATAATTATATTAATAGACATTTCTAAGGAAATTTTGATGTCAGGTAAGTTCTCATTATGTATTATATAACTGGAGTAAAATTCATAATATTGATTTTACTCTTTATTTTCGAGTTCCAGTTGATTTTTTAAGATAATTACTTAAAAATATAAGTCATGGGAATTCATGTAAAATTTTTACATCATTATCTTCCCTAGTATGTCACAAAGATATTAATGTATAGCAATTCTCATAAAAGTATATTAAAGTATTTTAATATATTTTTAGAAGTTGTCATTGTCTTATTTTCGACATTCTTGGTACTTTGCATTATATTAAGTAAAAAATACGTGTAAGGATTATTTATGTATTTTTATATAATATTATGTATGTTTAGACAGTCTACTATCCACGGGAACCTTCATTACATATGTAGAAAGTTCCCGTGTATGTTGTAGCCTGTTTACGCGGTACCTGAGCCTCTCAGGCTGCCTGTCACTCTGTCAGCCTGTAGTCCCGCGGCTGCGTACTTGTCAGAGGCCCGGGGCTGCGTACACGACCTCGACGGGTTGACAAGGCTGTATCTCAGCTGCGCCCGGGTGCTTTGGCTGCCGCAGCTGCATGTGGGAATTGTGACAAAACACATTTCCGTCCGTAACTCTTAAAATATACACAACACCTCAATTCTGACTGAATTTTAGGTGTGAAACCTATACGTGACAATGTGTGTGAAATATTTAATTGGCCAAAAAGCTCAATAATGGAGCCGTAGTATTTTGGTTTTTCTTTCCTTAATTATTTAAAAATATAAGGAGTTGGATTTCAAGGGTGGGGTCAGTGAGTGACCCTACCTAATTTTGAGTGGAGAATCTATTTCTGTAATAATATTAATGGTTTTCCTACCCCTTCTTAGGTTAACTGTATTATTATTATTTTTATGTTATTTTTGTTACTTTTGCAGCTTGCTCTGCAATAGTAGCAAGCTGACAAGTGTTTTCACAAATCTTCTGATCCACACCTCTACCTAAACCCCCAATTCCAGTCCATCATTTTCTTCCATGGTGAAGATCCTATACTGATTGTTCTTGGCAATAAATTCAAAGAAAAATTTCTCCAACAATTTCCCAAATTGACCCCAAACAATCCAAATACTATCCTTGGAATGAAATAGACTATAAAGGACAAGAAAATCTTCTTCTCTCAACCAAATCACATCAAAAACAGACTTCAAGAACTCAAACTGACCAATTGTAAACCCTCTTCAATACTGCTAACTGCAAATTTCAATATTTAACCCGCCACTGACAAGGAAAACAACAAATTCAAAGCCCTAAAAATCAACTACAGATCTGCCGTATTATTGATGAATTATATTTCCTGCCTTACTCAACCAGAAATCAGCTTTTCTGTTTCCAGCCTTGCTCAATTTTTTGAAAATACTGGGATTAATCACTGGCACAAAGTCAAGTACTGTTTGAAATATCTGAAAGCAACAAAAGGACTCTCTGCCATCCTGGAAGTAAAACACCTGGAGACCAAAATTCAATTTTTTAGCAATGCCACATGGAATGATGATATCAAAACAAGAAACTCTCAATCCGGTCACCTTACTCCTCTTTCTGGGTTCCCCATCTCATGGAGCAGTTACCACTAGCAAAACATCACTCACTCCACCACCAAGGCTGAAATCAACCCACTTTTCAATTCCCTTCTCAAGGCCATATGTATGAGAGTACTTGTGTTTCAAATTTGGGGGCAGCCCATTCAACGCAGCCTGCATCACATAGAAAATAAGGGACTGGACAACAAATTGAAGAGCTTTGGTTGTAACTCTAAAACCCAACCCATAGACATAAAAACAAAGGCCATCCGCAAGGAACTGAAGGCCAGAAATCTCATGATAAAAATCATCCCTTCTGTAAATATGATTGAAGAAAGCCTGAAAAAAGCCCTGCCTAAAATCTTACTCTCCAAAATTCTCCACATCATTGATCCTCATTTCTCTTAATCTGAAATCCTACCATCCACAAGTGGTGTCAAATCTCCTGTTTAATCCCCTGCTTAACTCTCCACAAACCCCTCAAGTCCACACCTCAAACCCACTGTTCTATATTGTCTTTCTGTAACTGTTTTCTCATTTTTTCTTTTCCAAATGTATTTTGTTTCCTTTCACATTTTCTTTCTTCTCTTTCTGTTTCTCATTTTACTTCAACTCAAACCTCACCAACTATCACTGCTTTGTTGCAACCTCAATTGCCTCAAACATCAACTCCTTGATATGCCTCAATCTATGCACTAAACTCAGTTCTCCTCTTGGCTCTCATCTTTGAATGTCTGGTATGATTCCATTCAAATCCTGATTTCTCCTCTTGTCACTGCTGTTTCATTACTTTCTGTTTCTTCATTTTCTTTTTTTCTCAACTGACTTCTGTTCATCAGACTGTACCTAGTACCTTCAAAATGATAACCTTTCTCAGCCAATGATTATTCAATTGACACATATTAGTTCTAGAATCTTTAGAAAGCCTTCCAATCTGCTCTTCAATCTTCTTCAAGTCCCCAACTGGATCATTTTTGATCAAATCCATTGTTCCAGCCACCCTTCCTCCAGAGCAAGCAGAAAAACAAGAATTTTCCTTACTTGTTCTTCCAACATCACTCCTGGCTCAATCCTTGGCCAAAATCCTTCCAACCAATTCTTCAATGGACCTTGGCCCAGGAGATCTTTCTTTTATCTCTTCTATATCTTCTATCTCTTCTACCTCCCTTTCCTTTCCCTTTCTTCTCTCCATGACTTCTTCTTCTTCTTCTTCTTCTTCTTCTTCTTCTTCTTCTTCTTCTTCTTCTTCTTCTTCTTCTTCTTCTTCTTCTTCTTCTTCTTCTTCTTCTTCTTCTTCTTCTTCTTCTTCTTCTTCTTCTTCTTCTGCTTCTTCTTCCTCCTCCCCCTCCTCCTCCTCATCAGACTCACCAGGAGAATCTCCATCCTCATCTTTTTCCTTGTCTTCAACTCAACGGGACTTAGGGCGGCTTTTACAGGTGGCCCTTTAGCAATTCAAACCCCCTTTGAGCTTTGAACTTTAGCATCCCTTTGAAGCTTTGACGCTTTGATGCTTCTTTGAACCATTCTCTGCTACTTTGACCATATTTTGACCAGACCACCACCACTACAACCATCCTTCAATGGCTCCAACCACGCTATGTCAAGCTTTGATTGGTTCAATCCTTGATTTTCAAACTTTTACTGATTTTATTTGAAACTTCTTAAATTCAACCACATTGACAGAGTTTTGATCATCTTTGAAAACTTTGATCTTGCTTAAACAAAGTTTTGACAGGTCTTCTATTCCTTAAGACTCTGCAATAAAACTTATTGAAAAAGAATATGGTGTTCCCAGAAGATATCTGGTGCCTTCAAACTTGATGCTTGCTTCTTTGAAGTCTTTTCCAGGGCCAACTGGCCCCTCTTTCTCAACTCCTAGCGTCTTTTTTCCATGTGCTTCATCTTTTCCTTCAAAACATCAACTAGGAAAAGAACAAAAACCTCTCTATCAAAAAAACCCTTCAGCAATCAGAAGATAGAAGAAAACACTAAACATCTGATGGAACCACCCTGCTGGATATTCCCAGGGACACACTTGAGTTGTCAGGTGCCTCCTTCAATTCAAAGTTACCAGAAAGCTCATCCTTCACCCAAAACACTGGTTCAAGCACCTTCCTTGAAACTTCAGTAGTTCCAGAACATGGTCTCTTGTAACTTATACGGTATTCACACTTTCCAGACTTCAGGGTAATACTGGTGCTGCATATCTTCTCTGTTTCAAGACATCTGGAGCAAGGAGGGTAATATTGGTTGACAGGATGGTAGCCATTGGTGATCTCCATGGTGAATGAAGGGGTTGGTAATCTGTTTTAGGATGAAATGGATTGGCAGCTGTCAGGTGGGGATGGTGATTGATAAGGTAGGGGGAAAGACAAATCAGTCATGGTGATCAACTCAATCTACTTCTCAACTCTTCTTATGGGTATCAGGAGCTACCCCTTCCTATTCTGGGGGAGTACTGTCATGACCACAACTTGACTCAGTTTACTCAGCCATATTTAACCCTCATCCAGCCCCATTCCTCAGTACAATCCACCCTCTACCCCTGGATCTCCATGCTGCAACTCCTGAAGTATCCTCCTGCATGCCCTGCAGGTCCTAGTCATCTTTACAAGGCTCCTCTCCCTCTCTTTATGGCTTGGTGCATCCTCATCTCTCCTTCAACTCTATCTGGTATGAGAATTACATACTGTTAACCCATAATACATACTCCTGGCTGGAAAACACATACTCCAGTTCAGTACTTGCCACACCTTTCTGGACAGGCCCATTAACCAATCTGTCAAGCCACCACCTCAAGTACAATTGTTCAACATGTAATACCATGGGGAATCCTAGCCCCAGTACCAGTCATCCCTACTCAAGGCCTCCCTTCAGTTCTCACATATACTGGCCTCTCTTTCCTTCCTGGACCAATTCCCCCCAAGGAATTAGTATAATACTTCTTATTGGTTAGTCCCTTCTAACCGATTTAATCTCAGAACAAGGAAGCCAACCCAGCCTACCTTACTCATCTCACCTACCCCTCTGGTGTTACTCTTATAGTATTCAAACTTCAACCTCCTTCAGAGCCTTACTCCTGGATAACCTCCTCCTTTATCATGGTCATTAATTTCCTATCCTCATTGCAATCAACCTCATTTCTAAATCCTGAGTTCTGTTAGAAGTAGTGCCTGTGCCCTCAGCCCCTTGCATGCCAGGGGAAGTTGTGAAAAGAAAGCATTTAAGCCTCTTTTTTTTAGACACTATTTCTGTACCTTTGCCTCATCTCCCCATTATTTTATTCTCATCTCCTACTTTTCCTCAAAAGGCATAACTGCTCCACCTATCAGAAAAAATATGACAGCATCAACCATTAGTTGGTTGCAGAGGATTTCCAAAATTTCCATGTCAGAATGGTGATACTGTTGAAAAGCTAAAGCTTACTATTATGTTAATGGGCAGTTCATTCTAGGGTCAACAAGCAATTTTAAAGGACTAGAGCAGAAACTGGCAGATATCATTCAACTACCGGAATTTTTTACCATACCATTCCTCTATATTCTTGCTGATACACTGGGGTGGCTATGTGACATCTTCCTGGTGTTTCTTATGAAGTATTTGTTGCCAATAGTTGAATTGTAATAGTGAATTCATGGGTTAGTTTAAGGGGTAGGTTAAGGGAAAGAATCCAAGGTCCACTTTTCAAACAAACCTAACTCCTATCTTCACATCTATTAGGCTTATTTTCTCTCCCTTGATTGACCATCAAACCCCTCACAGTTCCTCTATTAAGTTTCTCTCTTGCACTTTTTTCAATGTTCCCTCCCACTTTCCATTGTAGATTTTCTCTTTTGGGTTTCTCCCCTTCTTCTCAATTGCTCTTCTCTCCTAATTATCAAGGCTAGATATCAAGTACTTGACTAGCAATCCTTTATTTACCCACATTTCCATACAACATTTTTAGACTTGTGACCAATTGGGATTCAAAACTTTTCAAATAAATTCTCCAATGCCTTGTTTTATTCTCTCTATATCAAAATTTCATTCATTCAGTTTTGCTTACTCTGGTTCCCATCATCTATAAATGTACAAAGATTGAAAAAAATCATATTCCCCACCCAAATTCAAGGTCCTTGGGTTATTATTCATCTATCAAGGTTGCTGTGTATGCACCTCTTGCATCCAGTTCAGTCCTCTTTTTTTTGGTCTGCTTTTTTTTCTGCCTTCTTTTTTTTTCCAGTCCTCTTTTTTTTCCAGTCTCCTTTTTTTTCCAGTCCGCTTTTTTTTCCAGTCTGCTTTTTTTTCCAGCCAGCTTTTTTTTCCAGTCCCCTTTTTTCAAAAAGAATTCACACACAAACTGACGTATTTAGATAGATTTTGAGCTTCAATACTTTTCAACTACCTCTTTTTATGTATTTAGGTTTGTGTGATGTATTTACATATGTAATTTTTGTGTTTATTCCTTTTTAATACTTTTCAAATACCTCTTTTTATGTGTTTGGTTTTTTTGATGTATGTACATATTCAAGGGTTGTGTTTATTACTTTTTAATACTTTTCAACTACCTCTTTGTATGTATATATTGGATTTATTTTGTACTATCACACACATATAGGGCCAATGCAAGTAACCAGGCCAACAAATGTAACAAAGACAGGAATTTAACAGGGCCAACAAATCTAAAGATGACAAGGACTGTAACAGAGGACATTGGAAACACATGTAGTAAACACTAATTCCTCACTTGGCTCAAGATTTTTTTTTTGGTTGAAAATTGAAAATTTAAACACATACAACAAGGGTAACACATGTAACAAGGACAAAACATGTAACCAAGGACCACACATGTCTGCAAAAACAACACATTTAAACAAGGAAAACACATGTAACAAGGACTCTCACAGAGGACATTGACAACACATGTATTAAACAATAATTACTCATGTATTTCAACATTTTTTTTCGAACATTGAAGATTTATATAAACCTTCTTCAATCCCACCTGGATTTGATGTACTTTCACCTAAAACCATAAATTAACACTTCAGTTTTTTTTTCATGTCACTTTCTAAATTCATGACATAGAAGAATGTCCTCCAGCCCTTACTTTTTGGTTTCAAATTTGCTACAATTTGTTTAAAATTGGTGGTTAAAGCAGTTATCCCATATATAGAAAATACCAGAATCAAACTACCATTTCACTGGAGAGGAATCATACAAAAATCCCCCTTCATAATTCCTGGTTTGTTCCTTAAAATCCTTATCTTTTAGAGAAGTACCAATGCCCCAAATTAATTCTAAGATATGTGTAGGTATAGGTTTGATATTCATCTTCCTGACCATCAACAGGTTTTTTTGAGCCAGATGAATCCCTGGATGAAGTTCTTCAAAGATTAACCCAAGTAAAAACTATGCTCACATAAGATTTCAAAATAAATCCAATTTATGGCTTTGCAAGGAGAATCAAATATTCTGAATTTCCACAACACTTTACATTTCATTCACTCAGAATAGAATACAGGCCCTGTCAAGGTTATTGTTTGATTGGGTTAATTTAAACTGTTCATCCTTCATATTGAGAAAGGTTGTTTCTCAGGTTGTTGTCAAATAACTCTGTTGCTGCTACTGCATTTGAAAACCTAAAGCAATTCAATAGAAATTCTTATCAAACTTTCTGAGATTCAGATTTGGCCAAGGGCTTACTTGAGGTTAATAATTTTTTTAAAAAAAAAAAAAAGCAATAAGCCAATGGGGATATCCACCTTTTTGGACTAAGGAAGTTTTTCAGAACGCTATTGGCACTTTGTAAGCCATAAAAACCACTTTTAGTATGAAATTATTGCTTCAATTTAACAGTGGAATATTTAATTCACTCTTGGATTACAGTTCCCAGATTTCTCAAAAATTAAATGTTAACATCAATCACCAAAATTATATTTCAAAATGTGAGACAACTATTGAATAATATTTTCAATATTTTTAGAGATTTGATCAAACAATGGAGGTCAAAATATTTAACAGGAGCTTGATCTTTTCTGAAGAACAAAATACTGCTATAAATGAATCAGATTTGCAAAAAATTTCAATTTTTATTAGTCAAAAGAAGCATATTAGTCCATCCATCAAATTACTCTCAACCCTCTTCATTCTTTACTCATGGCCTGGTGGGTCAGGAAAAAATTTTTTGTATAAATGAAGCCATGAGTCTACCAAATTGAAGAACAACTCATCTCACCTTTGGAATTCCCTTGGAGGCAAAAACTATGTTTTGAAAATATCAAAGGATTCCAAAAAAAATTAATATCTCAAAAGAGCTTCTTTGATAATCTGTGCTGAAGCACTTATGACTCATATGCATGCTCAATTCCTTAGGAAGAGTGATGGCTATTCCATGTGTAACCTTGATTTTTGGCCCGGGTGATGATAAATTCACAACTCCAGTCGTGTGGGAGTTGTGTAGGGCCCCACACAACCTGTGTGATTGTGTAGGGCCCCACACAACCTGTGTGATTGTGTAGGGCCCCACACAACCTGTGGGAGTTTTTTAGGGCCCCACACAACCTGTTGGAGTTGTGTAGGTCCCCTCAACGCATGGAGGCCAATAAACTACTCCAAAGGGTTGTTCTAAACACGCGCAACCCCTGGGGGGGCATTTTTGATTTTTGTACCCCTGTATACAACCATATTATTTATTATTTATGATTTTTTATTTATTATTTATGATTTATTATTTATTATGTATTATTTATTATTCAGTATTTATTATTTATTATTTAGTATTTATTATTTATTATTTATTATTTATCATTTATCATTTATCATTTATCATTTATCATTTATCATTTATTATTTATTATTTATTATTTATTATTCATTTTTTATTATTTATTATTTATTTTTTATTTTTTATTTTTATTTTTTATTTTTTATTATTTATTATTTATTATTTATTATTTATTATTTATTATTTATTATTTATTATTTATTATTTATTATTTATTATTTATTATTTATTATTTATTATTTATTATTTATTATTTATTATTTATTATTTATTATTTATCATTTATCATTTATTATTTATTATTTATTATTTATTATTTATTATTTATTATTTATTATTTATTATTTATTATTTATAATTTACTATTTATTATTTATTATTTATTATTTATTATTTATTATTTATTATTTATTATTCATTATTTATTATTTATTATTTATTATTTATTATTTATTATTTATTATTTATTATTTATTATTTATTATTTATTCTTTATTATTTATTCTTTATTCTTTATTATTTATTATTGATTATTTATTATTTATTATTTATTATTTATTATTTATTATTTATTATTTATTATTTATTATTTATTATTTATTATTTATTATTTATTATTTATTATTTATTATTTATTATTTATTATTTATTATTTATTATTTATTATTTATTATTTATTATTTATTATTTATTATTTATTATTTATTATTTATTATTTATTATTTATTATTTATTATTTATTATTTATTATTTATTATTTATTATTTATTATTTATTATTTATTATTTATTATTTATTATTTATTATTTATTATTTATTATTTATTATTTATTATTTATTATTTATTAGGGCGTATCAGAGTTAATCAAACCCGCCATTTTATAATGGCAGGTTTCAAACCAAATCCGCCATATCAAACCCGCCATTAAAAATCAAAAAAACCTACTTATTTCACATCAGACGTGTCAGAGTTACCTGGAAATAAGTGGGTTTTTTCAAATAAAGTATTTAAAGGCTTCCACCACCTGTCCACGTCATCCACCCCTGGCTTCTCACCTCCTTCTAACTCTGACTTCATTGGAAAAAAATTTGATTCATTGCTCTTCATCTCTTCATCACTATCCTCATCACTTCATCACTCTCATTACTTTATTGCTTTCATCACATTCAGCTAACTCTCATTGGATCACTATCCTGATCAGTTCATCACTCTCATCCTTTTATTGCTTTCATCACATCCAGCTAACTCTCATTGGATAACTATATTTATCACTTTATTGCTCTCATCTGTTTATTGCTTTCATCACATCCAGCTAACTCTCATTGGATCACTATCCTGATCAGTTCATCACTCTCATCCTTTTATTTCTTTCATCACATCCAGCTAACTCTCATTGGATAACTATCTTTATCACTTTATTGCTCTCATCTGTTTATTGCTTTAATCACATCCAGCTAACTCTCATTGGATCACTTTCCTCATTACTTCATCACTCTCATCACTTTATCGCTTTCATCACATCGTGACTCTCATTTCTTTATCCCTCTTTTCACTTCATCACTCTCATCTCTTCCTATTCTCTTTGGTTCATCACTCTCATCCTCTCATCACATCATCACTCTCACCACTTAAACACTCTCATAGCCCTTCATCCCTTCATCCTTCTTACTATTTTTAAATGGCCCCTCAGCAATCCTCCCCCTGCAAGTCCACTAAACAGTCCAATGGACCAAAGAAAACATCCCCCAGGAATTCAAAATCCAACAATCCTCCCCCATCAGCTTCCAAAGGCTCAAGTTAGCTCAAGAGAGCTGATCACATCATCCTGGTAAACTGGCTCAAAATTCCATCCAACTACAACGCTTGCTTTGGATTGGACAATGAAACACACGTTTGCCAACCTCCATCCTCTAAGGTAAATGGGTATCTCCTGGTGTCCAATGAAATCAAGAAAAAAACAAAAGGTAGGCTGGATCTGTCATCCAAACAGATGAGGGAGCAATTCAAGAATTATCAAGCCAAGTACAAAAAGGCTCACTCCATGTCAATCTCCACCGGCTTTGGTATCACTGAATCCAACAAAGCCAAGGGAATCAACTTGGTGGTTGATAAGTTGGACTCCATTTGTCCTTTTTATATTCAAATGGATGAAATATTTGGAAAGAAGGCCAAAATCACCCCCCTAGCCGCTTTTGATGCCCAACAATCCAATTTAGTTGACACTGAGGACTTGGCTGGGGATGCTCAGCCTAGCAATGGTGATCCCAAAGAAACCTATGAGTGGCCCCCATACAATGCCGAGGAGGATATTCAACCACAATCAGCTCCAATCATGTCTACTTCCGGGTTGATTGGGGATTCAAACCCAACCTTGGACCCTTCCTCTCCTTCTTTCAATCACTCTCTTCCTGGGGTGAAAGAACTGGAGAACATGGCCAATGAGGAGGGTGTCATTCCTGTATCACCATTGCCATCAACATCTGCTCAAGTAAAGAACCAAGTTCTTTTCTCTTCTGTCCAGTTAATCCTGACTGATTTAGAATCAAAAGAAACAGGCTCATCCATTCCTGAATGGCAAAAAACTCAAGCCAATGGGGCCTCCAACATCCCCTTCAAATGAGAGCAATGATGTTCCCACACAAACCCCTCTGCAAAGGGAAAGCAAAAGACCTCCAATTCAATCAACATCAACCGTAATAGCATTCAAAAGAGGAGAAACACTTCAAATTTTTTGGGCTTTGAGGAGATCATGGAGAAGCAGGATTCAAATAATCCCGTTGGATTCTTCTTGCTGTCACAATCTAGCTCATTCCTATTCCCCTCTGAAAAACAGTGAAATCGCAAATTTAATCTGAAAAACTTCAGTTTGAAAAGGAGAAGTGGGATTTTGAACTGGCTATTGATTTTCAAAAGCAGAAAGCTGAGATTTTGGCTCATCAGAAAAAATTTGATGCTGAGTGGAAGTTGAAAAAGGCTGAGCCAGAATTTCAAAAAGAGAAAAAGGAGAAGGATTGAAAGCAAGTGCAACTGCAAATGGAGAGGGAACAACTGCCAACAAAAAAAAAAGGATAAGTGATCAGTAGCCATGGCATGCATTGGTAGCAGTAGAACAGTAGATGAATTAAAGCAGATCAATCAAATGCTGGGATTGTAAACATATTTGCTTTGATGAAAACTTAAAAAGAAAGAAAAAATCATTTTTGATTACAAGGATGCTTAAGACTATTTTTAACCCCACCAATAAAAAAATATTTTTTCTTTTTATTTATATTTTTTTCCTGGAGTATAGTTTCCCACTCCCCAAGTCCCTGCAAGTGTTTCTAGTTTTTTTGTTTATTTGCATTGACATTTTCATTCTTGTATGAGTGGCAGTCTCCACAGCAGGAAAAGTACAGTGCTTGTACTTATTTGCTGCCCAAAACATTTTCACTACACCTTTTTGCTTGAAATCAATTCCAAACCCCAGGTCAGGAAAAAAAAATGGCCGTCTGGTACTCCATATTCATCCGTAGTTTCAATAAGTTGTCCATTAGATTTCTTGGTTGGAACTGCAAGTAAAAAGGAATACTCAGATATTTCACCTTTGTCAATGTGAGGTTAGTTTTAGAAAGAGTTGGATGTGAAGGTGAAATGCGGAGAGCAGTCAAAGGGAGTAGGACCAGAACCAAATTCAAGTGATGAGAAGGAGGGGATGCCATTGTACTTCATTATTTCATGGTTTGATTCAAAGGGAAGTCTGGCCAAATTGCCAAACGTTTGTCCTAAAATTTGAGGCACTTTTTCTGCCTTAAGATTGAGAAAAGCATACGCTTGAGGGGAAGATTGAATAGATGATTTCTTCACATAGCATCCAAATAACTCAAAGGGGTCCATCAATTTTTTCCATCCAATTTCCCACATTTTTCCACCCCAAGATCTTGAGGGACCAACGGTGTTGAAAATTTTTTTTGACTGGTGAAGGAAAGTTGTCACAAATTTGATGTCCTTCTTGTCTTGATCAGAAAGTTTATCCAATGGGAAAAATTCAATTATTGCAAAAAGACTATTGTGATCAGAATTATTGAGAACAATTACTTTTCCACGGTGGAAGAAATGGAATTGCTTGATTGTCTGCTTGGCAAGTTCAAACTCAGCCAGTGAGGGTTTTCACTTTTTCTTTTTGTTTTCATTGGTAATTGCAAAATACAGATCCAAAGGACTTAGTTTCCGTTCAGAACATACAATGTTTTCATTGATTCCCCCCTCTTCAAGTTCCAAAAGGATTTTGGAGGCCCTCGTTTGATCCCTCTTTCCCTTCAAAGCCCTCTGCTTGCCACCTCTCTTTATGTTTGTCACCTCATCTCCTTCCATCTTGTTCCCTCCCAGGCAAATGCTCTGCTTGGGTTGAGGATCAAAAATGGATTCAATTAGGAGTATAACATTGTGAGTGCGGTGGGAGAAGGGATGGCATTGAAGGAAAAGGGGTCAAAGAAGTGTTACAAAAAAAATCTCAGTCACGTGATCACCAAAAAACAACCAAAAACTAGTAAAAAAAATTACTGGGCGTGGGTGTGGACTAATTGGGCCAGGCTTATCAAAAAAAATTAATAATAAAAATAAGTTAAATCATCAAAAAAAAAAATTATTTGGGGAAAACCAATTGGGTCAGGCCTTGGGTTGGGCTGAGTCAGCAAGGGGGGCAGGTTCCCGGTGGAAAGGTGAGGGATAGAGGAGGGCTTGTTGGCCGTGGAGCCAACAAGCAAGGCAAGGAGGGGGCCAGCAAGGAGAGAAAGTGGGGAGGCAAGGAGGGGCAAGCAAGGGTGGGGGGAGGCAATAAGGCTATTGAGGAGGCCCGCAAGGAGGCCAGCAGGGGCAAGAAAGGGTGGGGAGAGGCAAGGAGGCCAGCAAGGAGGCCAGCAAGGAGAGAAAGGGGGGGGGGGCAAGCAAGGCTGGGGGGAGGCAAGGAGGCTGGCAAGGAGGCCGGCAAGGAGAGAAAGGGGGGAGGCAAGGAGGGGCAAGCAAGGGTGGGGGGAGGCAAGGAGGCCAGCAAGCAAGGGGGGGCAAGGAAGGGGGGAGAGGGGAGGTGTTGGTGAGTGATTGGGAGGGAGTGAGAGGGGGTGAGAGGGAGGGAAAAGCAGAATGAGGGTGAGGGAGGGGGGAGCTTACCTGGAGAATCAACCAAGGGGGTGGGGGGCCTGAAAGGGGATGGAGGTGGATGAATCAACCTATGAGCATTGGATGATGGGGAGGATGAGGAGGAGGGGGGGAAGCTTAACAGGGGAGTCAACAAAAGGAGGAGGGGAGGTGATGGGTGAGGTGGAGGTGATGGGTGAGGTGGAGGTGGTTGGTGAGGAGGAGGAAGAAGTGGACTGACTGGTGGTTTGGTTGGGTGAGGTGGGTGGTTTTTCCAGTGGTTTGGTGGGGTGAGGTGGGGGGTTTGGAAGTTTTGAGTCTGATTTGTCTAAGAGGACCCCACTAAATGAGAAAAAAAAATACCAAATCAGCCTAGGAATCTTGGGTGAACAACCAAAACCATTTTTCTAAGTCCACCCCACCAAATAAGAAAAAAAAACAAGTGAGTCAGCCAATGAATCTTGGGTGAACAACCAAAACCAAAAAAAATTTGGTGAAGGGATTTTTTACCTAATTCATAATCAAAAATTACTCATCAAAGCAAGCAAGGGTAAGAGGATGAATCTTTTCTCTCATAGAAGAAGATGAGGGACAAGATGAGACAGGGATGACTTGAGGCGGATCTGGAATATCATCTTCAAATATTTTGTCCGATTCATCTTTGATGTTGGCCAAAAGATTGTGAAGGATGACACAAATGATAATCCAGTTGATGAGGAACTTCATGTCTTTGGAATTTTGAAGCTGGTTTTGCATTTCTCTTAAGCTGGCACATCTTACTTTCAGGACTCCTATGGCATGCTCAATCCAAACTTGTGATTGGGCAAGATGATAGTTGAAAGTGGTTTTTCCTTGATTTTTGGACAAAACATACCGGTATGCTGGAACCACATATTTCCCACTAGCATAAGCTGAATCTTCCAGAAGTTATTGATTGTGGTCAAAGTAGTTCTCTGGTTTTGGGCAATCCGCATCCAATTGAACACGTATGAATCATGAAAAGAACCTCAAAGGCCAGCATGGAGGGATATGAACTTCTTGTTGTTATTGAAAACAAGGTTTAGTGCCACAGAGTATCTAAAAAAACATACAAAACATATTTGGTCAGTGTGTGATCAACAGTGTTATCAAATCAATTGGAAAAGATATGAATCAATTGCCTTTTTTTCAAATAAAAATAGTGGTTGCCATCTAGCTTGGGTTTTTGACTCAAGGGGATGTGGTTCCATCAACAAAACCAATGCAACCAGGAAATCCTTTGGTTTCCATTACTTAAGATATCTCCTTGCGTTCTTCTTTTTTTGGCCAAGAAAGGACTGAGCAACAAAAAGATAGGATAGCAACCATGACTCTTTTGGTGTATGAGTCAATGTTTCCATATCCAACTGATAATAGATTTTCTAATTGATGGATTGCTGCTCCATTTCCATTTGATCCCAATCTAGAAAGAGCAACAGCCAGTTGGATAGCTGGATTGCGTTGAGAATTCCAAGAATTGTTCTGGAAGATGTGGTGGTCTTCAATCATCTCCAAAAGTTTTATGAATGAAGGCAATAGAGTTTGGAACAGTTTCTGGAAGCTTAGGTTGGGGAGGAGATGAAGCTTTTGTCTTTCATACATAGGTTTGTGGAGAGTTTGTCTTTTTGGAACGATGTATTGCTTTTGTAATAGAGCATTCAAAGCCAACCAAGTTTATTCCAAATTGGAGTCTGAATTGCAGTCTGAATTGCAGTCAAATACTAACAAAATTTCAGTCAGCTTTTTTGCATTTTCAACTTGCTGCCAAGAAGTTTGATGGGACATTTTAAAAAACATGGTGATTTGGGGTGGGGTGATGAGATGATGATGGTATTTGTGTGAAGATGTAGATGTGGAGTGATAGAGATGTGAAGCAATAGAGATGTGAAGCAATAGATATGTGAAGCAATAGAGATTTGAAGTGATGGAGATGTGAAGCAATGGAGATAAGATGTGCTTGATGTGATGGAGATGGGACCGTTATGGATTTGCTGATGTGGATGGGTGTTTTATATTTGATCAATGGTGGATGGATGATGATGCATAAACAGCGGGTTTAATGGCAGTTTTGATGTTTTAAATCCGCCATTTTCATGAAAGCTACAATTTTGAAATACACCAGTTAAGGGGTATGTGTATTTCAGAAACCTGCCATTAAAAATGGTGGGTTTGGTAAAAAAAATGGTGGGTTTCTAATGGCGGGTTTTCTAACTCTGATACACCCTATTATTTATTATTTATTATTTATTATTTATTATTTATTATTTATTATTTATTATTTATTATTTATTATTTATTATTTATTATTTATTATTTATTATTTATTATTTATTATTTATTATTTATTATTTATTATTTATTAATTAATATTTATTATTTATTATTTATTATTTATTATTTATTATTTATTATTTATTATTTATTATTTATTATTTATTATTTATTATTTATTATTTATTATTTATTATTTATTATTTATTATTTATTATTTATTATTTATTATTTATTATTTATTATTTATTATTTATTATTTATTATTTATTATTTATTATTTATTATTTATTATTTATTATTTATTATTTATTATTTATTATTTATTATTTATTATTTATTATTTATTATTTATTATTTATTATTTATTATTTATTATTTATTATTTATTATTTATTATTTATTATTTATTATTTATTATTTATTATTTATTATTTATTATTTATTATTTATTATTTATTATTTATTATTTATTATTTATTATTTATTATTTATTATTTATTATTTATTATTTATTATTTATTATTTATTATTTATTATTTATTATTTATTATTTATTATTTATTATTTATTATTTATTATTTATTATTTATTATTTATTATTTATTATTTATTATTTATTATTTATTATTTATTATTTATTATTTATTATTTATTATTTATTATTTATTATTTATTATTTATTATTTATTATTTATTATTTATTATTTATTATTTATTACTTATTATTTATTATTTATTATTTATTATTTATTAATTATTAATTATTAATTATTAATTATTAATTGTTAATTATTAATTGTTAATTATTAATTATTAATTATTAATTATTATTTATTATTTATTATTTAGTGGAGGCTAAACAACTTGATTTTAGTTGTTTAGCGTGCCACAAGGCCCATTTGAGTTGTGTAGGGTGCCACACAGCCCATTTGAGTTGTGTACACAACTCCACACAACTCAAAGAGTTGTGAATTTAACATTAACCTTTTGACCCAGAGGAAAACTTTCTGCCTTTGAAAATGATTTGAAAACAGTTCCTATTCAATTTGGAATTCTCATCAAAAACTAAAAAATCACAAGGTTATACAATTGCAAATTTTGGTCTTTATATTCAAGATCCAGTGTCCACCCATGGGTAGTTATAGTTTGAAATTTTAAGGTGTAGATCCAGAAATTTTACAATGGAAGTGGTTGCAACCTGGAAACAAGATTTCATTTGAAACTGACAACATCTTTTATCATGAGGTTTTGAATGCCGTCATTCACTTACATTAAATAATGAGATTTCAATGCTATATGATTTGTTTTAATTGCTTATCCGTTGAAATACTTGGGAAATTGTTCATTTCATTATTTTTTTAATCCATTCCCCAGATTTACCACATTTAAAGAACATCTCATGTTTCCATATCAATGTTTTTATTTAATCCATTGCTCAAATTTGGGGGCAATACACTACAGCAAATTTTTTGAATCCATTCCCTAGATTTCCAATTTGATTAAAATTATTGAAAAAATATCACATTTTGGAAATACACTAGGGCCAATTTTTTTAATCCATTCCCCAGATTCCTCACTTAATTAAAATCATGGGTGATGTTGAATTCATGGCTCCAGCCATGTGGGAGCCTTGTACATGGCTCCAGGCGTTTGGGAGCCGTGTACATGGCCCCAAATGGCCTGTGGGAGTTGTGAAGGGCCCCTCAACGCGTGGGGGCCCGTACACTACTCCATATAATTTATAATTTATAATTTATTGTTTATTATTTATTATTATTTATTATTATTTATTATTTATTGTTTATTGTTTATTGTTTATTGTTTATTGTTTATTGTTTATTGTTTATTGTTTATTATTTATTATATATAATTTATTATTTATTATTTATTATTTATTGTTTATTATTTATTATTTATTATTTATTATAAATTATAAATTATATATAATTTATTATATATAATTTATAATTTATAATTTATAATTTATTATTAATTATTTATTATTCATTATTTATGATTTAGTGGAGGCTACACAACTTGATTTGAGTTGTTTAGCGTGCCGTACAACTCAAATGGGACGTGTAGCATGCCACACAGTCCATTTGAGCCGTGTAGCATACCACACGGCCCATTTGAGCTGTGTAGCATGCCACACGGCCCATTTGAGCCGTGTAGCATGCCACACGGCCCATTTGAGCCGTATAATATGCCACACGGCTCCTTTGAGTTGTGTAGGTTGCCACACTGCCCATTGAGCCATGCACACGGCTCTGTAGCCATGAATTTAACATTACCCTAAAATCATTTAAACAATTTAAATACCAATCAGTCCCCAAATATTGGGGCAATACTCTAGTATTCACCCCTAAGAATTCTACTTCCATCATTTCCAGACTTTTTGTTTCATCCCCCGCTGCAACCTAGAAGGGTTTTGTATTCTAGCATCACCTCAAAGTCATCCAACTACTTTTGTCATCTTTTCATTTTTAGCCACGAGTCGGAGATGCTTCCTTGTTTCCTCGCGAAGCTATTGCTGTGTTCCGATCGCTCACAGATTTCCAGAGGTTGCGAAATTTTTGATGAAACAAGACATGAATATCTTCTCATAGTGCGTCGCACATGCAGAAGCAGGCTATCGTGGTGACTACTGGGGAGGTTCAGACAAGGCGCACATCTCGGATTCTCGATCAAAGACGCAGAACGCCAAGGTGGCTTAATGATCATATCATCAAAGCATTCGACCGCATTCAACCACAGCAAAGATTTTGAACTCAAGAGACTCGAGCTCATAAGGAAACCTTCCCACGGGGTCCGACCAAAAGCGAGGTCTAGGTTGTGAAAAAAGCATGAGGAGACTTTCCTCTTTTTTTTTTTTTTTTTTTTTTTTTTTTTTTTTTTTTTTTTTTTTTTTTGTTTGAATGTCTTGTAGGGCCGCCCAATTTGCTACGGGATCGATGAGAGCTCCAAAGCTCACATCTTGTTGGATTATTTTGACGGGGACACGCGGGACGGGGAGGAACACACCAGTTTGAATGAGCGTGTATAGGTTTCAATAACTGTAGACGGACAATCTGAGAAGGGTGTTTCACTTGAGAGTTGAACGAAGACACAAGTGGTCAACATGTAAATATACATAACGAGAGTGGGGCATATAGTACGCTATGCTGCAAAAAGAAAGACTCAGACCAAACGCAGGAGGAAAAAAAAAGGGTAAGGAGTTTGATCAAGCAATGAACTTTCTGCAAAAGAGAGGACGAATAGAAATGGTGAGTACTTGGATTGAATGGTATGCGGACAGGAGGGCAAGGCTACTCACTTCAAAAACCTCCGATGAAACTCGGTTCGAAGAAGGTCGTTGACAAATTCTTTTTTGGGTTTCTCGTTGACGTCACGAGCTTGGTTTTTAAATATTACATCATCATCCCACCTCCTTTTGACAGAAAAGCTGGTGGTAGAAGTTGAGATCGAATTCGTTGGAGATAGATTACCGTTATTATTCAGAGCAGCTTTGAGATTCAGGAGGGGATTGCCTATTGCTGCTTCAGTTTCTTTATCAAGAGCCGCATTCGCTGCTGATTCACGTTCCTGAGATGCAGTGCAAGTATTTGGTTGGTTAGAATCAACAAGATTGCATTCAAAACAGTTTGCTAGGCGTCCACAAACCTGACGCTTCTGCTCTTCAGCCCTTTCGCGTTTGATCTTTTCTAGTTCCCTCAATAATTCGGCAGTCTCAGATTCATCGTCGTCACTATCATCATCATCATCGTCGTCGTCTTCTGGTTCATCGCTTTCCCCCGCGGCGTCTTCATGTGCTTTATGATTCTCGCCTTCACCTTTGGATGTCTTGCCCTTGCCCGATCGTTTGACTCGTTCCTGGTCATTATCTGAATCTTCCTCGCTTTCAGAGTCATCCTTGTCGGCGAGTAAAGCCTCCTCAAGGATCTTGCGCCGTTTTGCTTTAGATTCCGCATCGTCCTCATTCGTCAATAGTTTGGTACTGGATTGATTGGCGTCATGTTGAGTTTCTTCATGGGCGGGTAACAAGCCAGCCGCCCGACGTCTTTTCGCAGCCGATTCACGTTCGGCTAGTTCAAGTTCGGCTTTCAAATCTCGGCGAGACAAGTCACCTTTGGAATTTTGACCAGGTTGTCGATACTTGAGTTTAGTATGGGCTGCGATATCCCTAGAACTGTACTGCTTCGTGTTCATTCGGGCATCTTTTCCCATCTACAATCCCCGAATCAAGAGTGTTTTCTATCACATTTCAGCATGCCTAAGCTTGAGCGATGATCAAGGGGGGAGGCCTGGAGGGAAGACTGGGGAAAGAAACACGGAAGAGATGGACCTACAGCGGGAGTCCATGTTGGCCTGTGCGCGCTAGACATTCTGGATGAGGCTGGAGATGGTGCAAAAGACGAATGTTCGAGGGAAAGACCGAAGGGAACTTGAGAGAGAAGAGCTCCACTGAGTAGTAGCGCTACGGAAGACGCAAGATGACGTCGAGAGTTGAATTTAGGGTAGATTGATCGATGGCCGACGACGCCCCACGACTGCTGGGCGGTGGTCACCCGCTCAACCTCCGGGGAGCATCCCGAAGTGTGTTCTAAGCTAACACGGACGGGGATCTCCGACGGATTATCCCCGGGCAGGGTCACCGGCACGTCGCGATCCTGGAGCCTGTTAACAGGATAGGCGCGTGGGTGAGCTTGTACCTTCAGTCGGTGATTTCAAGTAGTTTGTTGATGGTGCGTCAGTCAATCCAGGGGAGGAATAATGAATCGTTAGGAATAAACGCTAATTGTTACGACTTGATTTGATCAAAATTTTCTGAGTGAAACAAGCGAGCTAGCAGCTACCGAGGACTAGCAGAGAGCAGCAAATTGAAACAAAGCTTGGAAACTTTTACCAATAATTGATGGAGTTTCAATACCTTCACTGTCCAATTTGAGAAATTAATTGTGAAAACCCATTTCAATCAGAATAGAGAAATCCGGCTGAAGTTCGGGACCTTTTTAAACCACAAGATGACTGATGCAAGTGAAGATTATTCTTGAGAAAGATTGGGTCCATATCAATGATCAAGCACTACAGTCAAAAAGAGTTACTCAGGTATCAAAAAAATTTTATTGAAGGAAAATTTTATGAACAATCTTCTGGATTCAATCTCCAAATTTTACCTGAATCACTTCCTTATCTTCATATTTTTCAAACTTGATGGATTCTTTCTTGGTGGTTGGCATTTTCATATGCTCTAAGGATTTTCCAATAGATGTTGAAGTAGTCATCTTTCAATAGAAATCAGTAAAGAATTTTTATTTTTATTTTTTGAAAGAAATATGAGAAAATTTCTTTTTTAATATCAAAAAAAGCTTATTAACATGATTCATAAATCTACCACCACAGAAAACAGTCTCTTGGACCCTGAATCAAAACAAAAGCTTGTTCTCTGAACTCTAAGCACCAAGTACATCAATCAAAAAAAAAATTGTTAAAAATGACCAGTTGATGAGATATTTTTGATATTTTTTGCAAATAGAAAGAATTTAATTTAATTGATTGAGGTGCCTTGTCTCAAGGTGCAAACTGAAAAGCTAAAATTAAATTCAAAGTTTCATAGATGAGTATATTTTTTATTGATAGGCTTTTTGATAGAACAGGAAAATTTAACAAGTATGATTCAATAAATTTTAAGAAGGAACATGGAATAATTTATGAATTTTGATAGTTTAGTAACAGTTCTAAAAATGGAAAATTCTCATTCTTTTTTAATCAGATTATTTCCTGTGGTACAGATCATACTTTTTGATTAAATAAATATGCAAGAATGAATATATATAACTGATGACAAGGATATTTTTAATTTGGTTGAACAATCTCAATTCTGATTGATTATTATAAAAAAAACCTACAGATGGTGGATAATTTTCCCTCTTGAGTATTTCAAATTTTCAAATTTTTTACTGGCTGATACTCATAGACAGTTTGAAATATTGAGGCAAGAAAAAATTCAGTAATAATTTCAAAAAAACTATCATTTTTTGAATCTTGTTTTTTTTTTCAATTAAAGGGAATTACTTCTTTTCACACCCCAAGTCCTTATTTTTGTTCAGTCTCAATGTCCCCACAATCTCCCTCATCTGCAGGTTTTTCCTTAAATTTGCGGGATTTTGTAAAGTTGCAAAAAAAAACCACGTAGGGGGGAATTCAAAACCTCTAATAATTTTTTGAAAATTTATGGTCCATTTCAAGGCCTTCAAAATCAGATTCAAAAAAATTAAAAAAAAAATTATGTCACAAATGTTTCACTTTTTTCTTAATAAATTTTTTCTAATTATTTTGGAAAATCTGAAGAGACAAAAAAAGTTTCCAAATATAAAAGGCAATTCAAATATGATTTTTTGAATATTTTTAGTACTTCATTTTCCTGAAAAAAATGGGATTAACATGAAAAGAGAGACATTCTTTTCAACTTTTTTCTTCCTTATCATTCTGAAGCATTTCCCAATTTTTGAGCTTGAAGTATTTTGGTTGGAATTGGAAGGGCACAAAAATATTATTTGGGGATTTTTAGGATTAATTTTTTATCTCCACATAGTTCATGCAACTACAAAAACTAGAGAGAATGTCTGTTTTGGGGTGAATTTTGGAGCCATTTCTGATACATTCTTTTTATTTCTCAAAATTCTCCCATATTTTTAATTATTTTGGAAGGTTTTAACCACAAAGTTTCTTTCCCATATAATTCTGAACTGTTGCAAGATCCCCAATTGGATCCCCTTTGGAAGTCTTTTGCTAGCAAGCAATAGAAAAAAAGGGAGGATTCAATTCATGATAGCTAAGAACTTGGCTTAAAAATTTTGTTTCCTCCAACAAAGTCTCCACATTTAAGAAAAAAATGAGTAGAAGTTGATATTGATTGAATGATGTTTTTGTTTTTTGCTGAATTTTTCAATTTTGTTTTTCAATTGATTATTGATGCAACAATTTTGAGCAAAAAAGCCAATTTTTTGTTTTCAATTATGAGTTTTTTGGGCAAAATAAACCCTACAAAAAAACCTCAGATAATTTTCTTGTGCCATTTTCAATTCCCACTAAAACAATGCAAACTCAAAAATTAGGAAAAATTGGGAAATGCCTCAGGAGGATAAGGAAAAAAACATTGAACAGAATGCCTTCCTTTTTATTTTAATCCTATTTTTTGGCATGAAAATGAAGTACCAAAAATCTTCAAAAAATATATTTGAATTGCCTGTTATATTTGGAAACTTTCTGTCTCTTCATGTTTATCAAAATAATTAGAAGAAAATAATTAAAAAAAGTGAAAGCATTTGTGATAATTTTTTTTTCAATTTTTCAAACCTAAATTTGAAGGCCTTTGAATGGAAAACAAATTCTCAAAGAATCATTAAAGAAGTCTTAGATTCCCCCCTAAGCGGGGGTATTTTTTCTTTCTTTTTTTTGCAACTTCACAAAACAGTGTGAATCTAAGGAAAACTGGGTGGATGAGGAATATTGTGTGGGCATTGAAACAGCGCAAAAATAAGGATGGGGGACATGAAAAAAATAATGCCATCACTAAGAGGATGATAAATTATTTCTTTTCCAAGGATGAATTCAAAACTTTTGAATTGTCAAACCCCAAAGTTTTTGGTTCAAAAAAAAAATTGGATGGCATTGAGTCCTCACACAAATTTATAAATTCATCAAAAAAATGGAACCAAATTAATGCTCCTGAAAGTTTTTTTTTTGCTTCAAGGAAATTTTGAAACATGAATTAATCTGAATCAAGCTGTGAATTAATGCTTAAAAAACGTAAATTCAAAAATATGAAAAATTTCACAGGTGTCCATGACTTTCAATTAGTTCATTCTGCTTGAGTTGGATAAATCACACCTTATTCATTTAGAATCATTTTTGATGACAGAATTTATCAGCCTCATGATTGGATCCAACTAGGAATATTTCATGTTTGGGTAAGGGATGATATAAAATGAATTTGTGTTTGCTGTATGGAAGCATATTCACCATAAAATTATATTGAAGCCCCCCAAAACATCTTATGAATTGAGAAAGATGGAAAATTTTATTATTAATCAAATTTCACATTGCCTTATGAAGATCATTTTCTTTTAAAATGACTTCTTTTATGAGCAAATATTCTAAAACTAAAATAAAATCAATAGGGCATATCAGAGTTAGAAAACCTGCCATTTGTTTTGACCAAACCTGCCGTTTGTTTTGACTAAACCTTCCGTTAGTTTTGACCAAACCCGCCATTTGTTTTGACCAAACCCATCATTTGTTTTGACCAAAACCACCGTTTTGAATTGCAGGTTTCTGAAATACACATACCCCCTAACTGGTGTATTTCAAACATCAAACATGAAATTTATGCACCATCATCCATCCACCATTCATCCCATACAAAACACCCATCCACACCTCCACCTCAGCAAATCCATACCAATCCCATCTCCATTGCATCACACACATCTCATCTCCATCAATTCACATCTCCATTGCATCACATCTCTATTGCTTCAAATCTACATTTCTTCACACAAATCCCATCATCATCTCATCAGCCCACATTAAATCACCATCTTTCTCAAAATTTCCAATCAAAATTCCTGGAAGCAAGTTGAAAACACAAAAAAAGCTGACTGAACTGTTTTTATTATTTGACTCTGACTCTGACTCCAATTTGGAATCAACTTGGTTAGCTTTTATTTCTCTATTAGAAAAGAAATACATGGTTCCAAGAAGAAAGACTCTCCAAAACCCTATGTATGAAAGGAAATTTTAAGTAGGTAAAAAATAATGTCATGATATTTTTTTTTGTTTTACAACCAAGAATCCTAGGCTCATCCAGGTTTTTTTTTTTTTTTTTTGTGGAATTAGAAAAAACAGAACCAAAACTTCCAAACCACCCACCCCAACCCACCAAAACACAAGTCCACTCCCACTGGTCCACTCCTTCCTCCTCCTCACCAAACATCCTCACCCATCACCACCACCTCACCAACCACCACCATCTCACCAACCACCACCACCTCACCAACCACCACCACCTCACCACCACCACCACCTCACCAACACCTCCACTCACCACCACCTCCACCACCACCTCACCATCACCTCCACCTGACCAACCACCACCACCTCACCCACCACCACCACCTTGCCTCACCTCACCCCCTACCTCCCCTCCTCCTTTGGTTGGCAACCCTGGTAAGCCCCCTCCACCCCTCCTAATCCTCTTCCTCTCCTGCCCCTCACTGGTTGCTGATCATTTTATCAATCAAACTTTATGTTGCTCCCCACCTCCTTGCTCAATCCTGCAGGTAAGCTCCCCCCCCCTCCTCCTCCTTCTCTCCCTTCCCCTCCCAATTGATTTTCAAATCAATCAATTTTGCAATCAATTGCAGGTTAGCCCCCCCCACCACTCCTCCTCCTCCTCCTCCTCCTCCTCCTCTCCCTTCCCCTCCCAATTGATTTGCAATTGATTGCTTGATTGAATTTTGATTCATTGGGCAATTTATCCTGAATCCTCTCCTCCTTCTCCTTTTCATTTTCATCAAATGAAGCTGACTATTTTTTTTTGTGTTTCAGCTTTGACTTGTATTTTTTGTTTGTTTGTTGATCATCTACCTTTATTATAACTGACTATTCTTTTTTTTGTTTTTTTGGATCCCATGCAATGCAAACCTGTTTTTACCCCTTGTTCTTTTGAACCTTCCCATTTTCTGGACTTCCAATGCTTCTCCCACCACACTCAAAATGTTATAGAAACATTTGAATTCCTTCTTGATCCTCAACCCAAGCGCAGTAGGTGCCTGGGAGGGATCAAAATGGAAGGAGATGGTTTGAAAAAAATAAAGAGAGGTGGCAATCAAATGAGAGATTCTGAAATCTCTTTGGATTTAAAAAAACAAGGGTTTAATGAAAAGGAGTTTTGGTCTCAACAAAAACTGCAACCTTTGGATTTGTAACCTGCTATTTCTACCAAAAAGAAAACTCAACAATACTCCCCTTATGAGGTTTGACAAGCCAAACAGAAGATTGAACAATTACATTTCTTTAGCTCTGGAAACATGGCTGTTCTTTATTGTTCCAATCACCACTCTCTTGTTGCAATAATTAAATTTTTCCATTTGAATAAACTCTCTGAACAAAAAAAGAAGGAAATAAACTAAAATCATTGTATTTGAAAATAATGTTTTTGTTTTTATTTTTGAATTTTTTATCAAGAAAATATTTTACAAGCCAATAAATCAAGTAATTTAATTTATTTCTTTCACAGATCTACTGCTACTAATACATGCCATGGCTACTGATAACCTATATTTTTTTCTATTACCATTCATTCACTCTCCTTTTCCAGTCTCTCCTCTGGTTTATCCTTCTACTTTTCCTCTTTTTTGAACTCCTTTTCTACCAGTTTCAATTTTGACTCAGCATGCAATTCCTGTTGATGAGCCAAATTCTTGTCTTTCTGCTTTTTAAAATCAATAGCCAGTTGAGGATCCCACTTCTCCTTTTCAAATTGAATTATTTCAGATTTAATTTGAAATTTCACTGTTTTTTGGAGGGGAATAGGAATGAGCTTGATGTTGAAAGCAAGAAAAATCCAATGCGCTTACTTGAATCTTTCTTCTTCATGATATCCTCAAAGCCAGAAAAATTTGAAGTATTTCTCCTCTTTTGGGGGCTTTTGGGGTTGATGTCAATGGAATTGGAAGCCTTTTGCTTTCCCTTTGCAAAGGAGGTTTGTGTGGGAACATTTTCACTCTCATTTGAAGGGGATGTGGGAGGCCCCATTGGCTTGAGTGTTGGGCAATTCAGGAATGGATGAGCCTGTTTCTTTAAAATCTAAATCAATCAGGATTAACCAGAAAGAAGAGAAAATAACTTGGTTCCTTACTTGAGCAGATGTTGATGGCAATTCCAATACAGGAATAAGATGCTCCTCATTGGCCAAGTCTTCTGGTTCTTCCACCCCAGGAATAGAGAGATTGAAAGGATGAAGTGAGGGCTCCAGGGAAGAGTGAATTTTTGATCAATGCTGATTTAGAAGTGATTAGAGCTGTTTCTGTTGGAATATCCTCCTCCACATTGGATTGGGGCCATTAATAGGTTTTTTTGGGATCATCATTTCTAGGCTGAGAATCCACAACCAAGTCCTCAGCATCAACCAAATATTATTTTTGGGCATCAAAAGCAGCTAAAGGGTTGATATTGGCCTTCTTTCCAAAGATTTCATCCATTTGAATATAAAAAGGACAAATTTGGTCCAACTTATGAACCACCAATTTGATTCCCTTGGCTTTATTGGAGTTGGTGATACCAAAGCCAGTGGAGAATGACATTGAGTGGGGATTTTTTTTACTTGGCTCAACAGTTCTTGAATTGATCCTGCATCTGTTTGGATGAAAGATACAGCCTACCTTTGGTTTTATTCTTCAGTTCATTGGCCATCAGGAAATAACCATTAACCTTAGAGGATGGAGGTTGGCCAAATTGTGTTTCATTGTTGGATCCAAAGCAAGTGTCATAGCTGGAGGGAATCTTCAGCCAGTTTACCAGGATGATGTGATCATCTCTCTTGAGCTGACTTGAGCCTTTGGAAGCTGATGGGGGAGGATTGTTGGATGTTGAATTCCTGGGGGATGTTTTCTTTTTCCCATTTTATTGTTTAGTGGACTTGCGGGGGGAGGTTTGCTGAGGGGCCATTTCAAAAGAGTAAGAGGGATGAAGCAATGAAGTAATGAAGCAATGAAGTGATGAAGGCATGAAGGGATGTGATTCAAGAAAGGATGAAGCAATGAATAAATGAAGAAAGGAGAGTTAGGATGTGATGAAAGCCAGGATGAAGCAATGAGGTGATGAGATGATGGATGTGATGAAAGAAATAATGTAATGAGGGTAATGAAGCTTTCAGAGCATTAAAGTGGTGAGAGTGATGAAGTGATGAAGGGATGAGAGTGATGAAGCAAAGAGGATAGTAATAGATGAGAGTGATGAAGTTTCAAGAGGGATAAAGAAATGAGAGTTAGGATGTGATGAAAGCAATAAAGTGATGAGGATAGTAATGAAGAGATGAAGAGCAATGAATAAAATTTTTTGGATGAGGTTGGAGGTAGAATTTTTCCAATGAGGTTGGAGGTTGAAACCAGGGGTGATGATCTGGAATGATGGGTTGAGGCAGTGAAAGCCTTTATACTTTATTTGAAAAAAACCATTTATTTTCAGGTAAATCTGAAATGTCTGATGTGAAATAAGTAATTTTTTTGATTTTTAATGGCTGATTTGGGTTGAAACCCACCATTGAAAAATGGTGGTTTTGTTTAACTCTGATACACCCTAATAAATACTATCAGTTATATGTTTTTCTCTGAAAAATGTGATTCTTATTTCTCAAAATTCCTTTCAGTATACTGATAGGAGGAAAAAATATCATCACCACAGCTCCTGAATGATAATTGGTATCTGAAATGAATTGATGAAGATTTGAGTCACATTTTTTTGGATTCCTTTTAAATTTATTTGGGATTAAATATATCTGTGAGAAAATATTACTGAACTCAAATCAACTCAATAAATCCTACCAGTTTTCCAGTTTTTTTCTGAAAGCTGTGGTTCTGATTTCCAAAAGTTACTTGAAGCATACTGACTTGAGGAAAAAATCACAACACTTCAGCTCCTGAATGATCAATTGTGTCCAGCAGTCTACTTCTCCTAAGATGGACCACTAGATTAAATTTAAAAAGCACTTGGAATGATTCTGAAATATTTTGATATCATTTGTTCAAAAAAAATGAATTCAGCATACCCCATATGAAACAATTACTTATTATAAATTTGTAAGCCATTTCAGCAGGATTAATTTTTTTGGTTTTAATTACACAACATTCCAAGAGTAATTAAAAGTAGATTAAAAATGGGCCATAGAAAATTTTCAAAAAAGTTATGGATAATTTATTTTGGTTTTAAGGTAAATATTATATGAGGTGAAACCCTGTTCCAACACAGCTGTAATAAATACAAGTCATTTTTGTGTGGTGGAACATGTTGGAATGTTCTGGAATTTTTCCCCTTCTTTTGTGCATTTTAATTCTTGGATGTTTCCCTTGGCACCATAATTCTAATTTATTGTTGTTTGGATATATAAACCAATATATTTTTTTCACATTTTGGCTTCAATTAAAACTTGATAATTAGTAGCAATTGCATCTTGAAATACTTTCTTCTCAATTCCAAAGCCTCAGACTTTCAAAAAACACTTTATTCTGTGCATTCCGGATGTATCTCTCAGCCAAATCCTATTCTGACCTAGTTTTCCTTCCTCCTTCTTCAAACTCAAACCATCTTTTATTTCCTGTGCTACTTCTACTTTTAGCTGAATTTGTGTCCCTCTTCAATTCCTCCAAATGCATTCTTGGGGCTTAGTACAGTGGATTTACAAAATTTGGGGGACTATTTGGCAAAGAATATCCACCCATGTACTTCAAAAAATGTAGATGAAGCCTGGGGTTTGTTGATTTGGGTGTTGACCAATCAATCTTTTGGCTCCCACTCCAGTTGACCAATTGACACATTTCCACTGTCTTTGTTTTTTGATATCAATGCCTGACTACTGGATAAATAAAAAAAACAAACATTATAAGTAATTTTTTTAGAATTTGATTCTTCATCTTTGGTTATTGTTTTGAAATATAGTCTTATTTTGGCAATTTTGAAGTTTAAGACAATTTAAATATTGGAGAATTATTTAATTTCACTGTTCAAAATCAATTTTAGAGCAATGTGAATCACCAAAACTCCAATTCAACCTCATACCAGCAAAAAGTCAAGCATCTCAAGGCAAACCAAAGCAGACAAAGAGCAGAGAACTTGAATGACATGAACATCAGATGCATAAAAATCTTGAATGAATTTTTTTCATTGGTTTCCATTACTTCCAACCTACATCTCTTAGAATTGTCATCACTATCTTACCAAGCCACTGGAAAATAAATATTAATAAAAATTAGTTCCAATTGCTTTTTAGAAACTCTCAATATTAATTTTTCTTTCATGAAAACAATTCTTTTTAATCCTTACTCACATCCTCATAAAGAAGAAAAAATATTGATGGTACAGAATTTTTTGATTTTTGCTTTCCTCCAGCACATTTTTTGAGTGTTGTGTGTTTTTTATTTTTTTTTAAAAAAATATTGTTTAATATTTTTTGAAATTTCAACTGTCTTGTAAAGTAAAGATTATAAAATATCTCATCCCATGAATCAAATTAAATGCATGCTTTTTTTTTGAGCAATGGGTTTAGCTTGAAGCATATTCTCAAAAATAAATTGACTGATTTAGGTCAATCAGGCCCATTATTTTTGTCTACCCACTGTACAGCTCCATCTGGTGACAGAGAAGAGCGTATGTCACCAAGGACCTTCAGGCTTTGAACAACTCACTCAAAGATACCTAAGGGTAAACATATATGATTACAATGAGGTTAAAGGATCTTTGAGATTCTTGTTGAGCAGAGAATCCAATGCAATTTTAAGCCTGACCAAGCAACCTTTCAGGTCTTGCATTCTAAGACACTTCAGACAAACCTGGGATGGTTGAGAAGCATGGGAGGTGAGTGGGATTAAAGAAGCAAGGGAAACAGCATGATGAAGAAAGAGCAACATCCAACACACACAGGATGTTATAAGTACAAGCTCCTAGATTGAGTTAGGTTTAGACAACATACCAGATCCCACTAGATGCGCAGATGATTGAGGTTGTAAATACACTGCACGGCAACAACCCGTTTCCTGCCGTTCAACTCAAAGTGTTTCAAAAGCTCAGTCTTCCACTTGTAGGCCAATGATTTCCATCTGGTGTGGTGATTTTTCAATCTATCACTTCAAATTATTAATCAAGCCCCCCAAACTCCTCTAGTGGCTCCAACTTATCAAGTAGGGTGCCCCAGAAAATCCACAGCCGGACAAACCGCAAGAAGGCGTTCAGCCACACTTGCATAATGCACTAAAAGTTTACAATCAGTCAAAAAAACATTGCGAGGGCTGCCAAATATTTTCGCCCGTCACTGTGAATGGTCTGAACACGCTCGACTTTGTTAAAGATCGGTCGTAGTTTGGGACGCCAAAACTGACCCAACAGTAGTGTACCACTGAGAACTTTGAACAATGTGCCTGATCATACTGCTATGAATAGTTGTCTTCGTTCGTCATGGATTCCGTGTCATCCGGTGCTTGTAATTGCAACGGGAGGAGTACATTTAAAAAAGTTTATCTAATTCACCCTGCTTCTCTCTTGTCAGCATATCGTCACATCCGCCTATATGATGAGAGCGAATAAAAATCTACCAATAGGAACGATGAGGAGTCATGCGAAACAAACCGATCAGCCTCAATTAGAAGATCTTCTTTTTCTTTTTTTACTTCAGATGGGGCAAGGCAGAAAGTGGTCTGGAGGACGAAGAAGAAACGTAAGTGGTATGAAATCTCACGGCGGTGGGTTGAGCTCACTTGAGGCACTGTAATTTTGTCCTTGTTCAATTTTTTAGTCAGTTCCTGCTGGATTATCGCGCCATTTGGATCCAAATCTAGCTCTAAGCTCTGACGAAGGAGTGAAAAAAAGGTCGTATTGTTTTTGTCTTGGCAGAATCAGTCAAATCATCATCCTCGTTTTTTTCAAGAAAAGGGACAGATTTGGGTTGCTCTTTTTGTGGATCAGTTGCCGATCAGGCGAAATTTCTCACTTTGATTTTCAGCTGCTCATCCTTTTTTGTTGCATTCAGCTTATCACTAAGGAACTTTTTGGCTCGTTCGCAATACGGGCAGTAAGATTTGCCAAAAATCAATATCTGATTATCTGAAATTAATGACTTCAGTGATGAAAGGATCCACGGGATCAGTTCCCTAGTCTCATAGCAACTTGGGTGAAGTGGAGTAGGGTAAACGAAACGCGCTAACATCAATCGATCGTCGGATTTCGGCAAGTTGATGGGGCGATAGGTTGTTCAGATTATTTTGACTTTTGAGGAGGGAACAGTTGGTGAAAGATCGAAACGCCTTCAGAATCGATCCCATCGTTGTTTGCCAAACAGGGTTTACTAGGTGGTCGTCACCTAGACCAATTGTCGGGAGATGGAAGGGGCTGGCTGGAAATGCGAAAAGAGCACGCCGACCAGGGAACTTCGACCAGCTGCTGGGCGCTCGCAGCCGCCTGTTGTGTAGAAAATTATGGCACATGAGAGCATCTCCAATCGTCTCGGTAAACCCGCTCGTTAGCTAAGTTTACCGAGCGATTACCACAATCGTGTCCAAAATAGGACCTCGCCAGGTAGCGAGCTCCATAACTTTTGTCCCAAATCGACAAAGGTATGAAAAGTTATGGAGCTCGCTAACCCCAACCCTCGGCAGGATTTAACGCCCTTCCATATTGATCGACAAACATATCCTACCCCACCCAACCTCCCTTCATACCACAATATCAACCATATCCTCTATCGCCCCCCCCACTCAACCTCCCTTCCATTCATTCCAACCACGAATTGATCTCATCACCATCAATACAACTTTTCCCGCCACCCCACCATTTCACCTCCTTTTTTTTATTCATAGGTTCATTCCATCATGTCTGAAGCTGATCTTGAAGCCACCCCTGCACCCAAACCATCTCAAGACCAAACCAAAAAAAAAACGCGCACCAAACTGGACCTCTCAGGAAGAAGAACAGCTGGCCCGCTCTTGGATTCATATCAGCGAGGACCCCAAGTTTGCAACCAACCAGTCGGGCATTGAATTTTTCGAACAGGTTGAAGAGGATTTCAACCTCCATAGCAAATCAACCTACCGCGACTGGGAATGCATTTGGACCAGGTTTTTTTTCCTCCTCCTCTCTTTCTATATTTTTTTTGTTTGTTTTCAACGATTGATTGCTGATTTGACCTATTTTCCTCTGTTTTATAGGTGGGCCAACTTGAACACCGCAACCCTCAAATTTTCGGCAATTTACCGGAATATTGAACGTTCACCACCGAGTGGATCAAGCCCAACCAATTGGATGCGACATGCAAAGGAAATTTATTCCCAGCAAACAAAAGGCCAATTGTTTAAGGTCAAGGGTGCTTGGGAGGTCCTGAGAAGCCATCCAAAGTGGATTGGCGATTTCCAGAGCCATCCTCATCCCACTTCCTCAAGCTATGGGTGTCCCTCCTCACCCATGTTATCCAAACCCAGTCTTCAAAGACCGCAAGGAGTCAAGTCGTCCAAGCGCAAACAAACCCCATCCGAACCTTACTCCAATGCCGATGACTTGTTGAGTCAAACCAATTTGATTGCTGGGAGCAACACAATCGCATCGCGCCAAAACAAGATTGCTGATTGTCGAAATTCCCTGGCCAAAATATTCTATGAAATTGAAGCCAAGAAAACCAAAGCAAAGGTAGCAATGGGTCATTTGCAAGTCATCCTTCAGTCTGAAGCTAATTGCCCAGATGATGATAGCAAGGAGATGCTCAGGATGCTCAAGAAGAAGGTTTGCCTTCAACTTGAGTGATGGCATCCATAAGCAATGGCTATCTGATGGCAAAATTGAAATCAATTGGATTTGTTTTTTTTTTGGGGGGGGGGGGGGGTGACTACTGGTGCTATTCTATGACTGAATATTTGTATCCTAAGCAACAAAAAGGGAATACATATATAAACAAAAAAAATTGCAATTTATATTTATATTTATGTTTTTTTATCTCTGCTGCTATAAATTGTTGTATCAAGCCAAACCAAATACAATTAAGGAAGAAACAAAAATTGGAACCAACACCAATAAAGACATGCCTCTCTTCATCCAGTTGTATGCCATCAAGTCACTCATGAGCAGGAAATGGAGAGTAGAATTTTGAAGGAAATAATTATTTTGACTATGACTTTGAAAAGAGTGAAACAGTTGAGGATCATGATTACTAGGTGTTATAGTAGTATTGGAATGATTGTGTTGAGAAGCAGAATTGGTAAATGGATCACTGGGTGATCTTTCCTCTACAATCATATTGTGAAGGATAATACAGCATTTCATTACTTTGACAATATCATGCCTCATCCATAATCTACTGGGATTTTTGATAATAGAAAACCTTGCTTGCAAAAATCCAAAAGCACATTCAATGTCCTTTCTTAAACCTTCTTGGAGGGAATTAAAATGTTTGGTTGCATCATCTTGAGAGGTTCTGAATGATTTGACAAAGACTGGCCAGTTTGGATATATCCCATCTGCTAAATAATATCCGTAGAAGTATTTGTTGCTGTTGACTTCAAACGTGACTTTGGATGCTGATCCTATAATGCAAGAATTAAAAAATAAAATCAAATATCAGATAAAAAAAATAAAAGGATGTATTCAAGAGATGAATAATGTGGAGAAATCATACAAGCAAGGAAATCATCAAAGATGTGACTATTTTGCACAACATTTGTGTCATTATGAGTTCCAGGAGATCCAAAGAAACATTGCCATATTTGTAAGTTGAGTGATGCTGTCAGCTTGCTACTATGTACAGAGCAACCTGTCATAGCAACACAAAACTATGAAAAATAAGAATATCTCAATTGAAAAAAGAATGAGTGAGAAATACATAAATATTATTAGAGAAATGGATTCCTCACCCAAAATTAGGTAGGGTCACTCACTGACCCCACCCTTGAAATCCAAGTGCTTACATTTTTAAAATAATTAAAAAGAAAAGTACTAAAAATTACAACACCAGTATGGCACCTTTTTGCCATTCTAACATTTCACACGTGTTTTCACGTATAGGGTTTACACCTGAAATTCACTTGGAATTGAGGTGTTGTGTATATTTTAGGAGTTACACGCGGAAATGTGTTATGTCACAATTCCCGCGCGCAGCCCCGCATCATTACATACCCCTACATACTTGCAGTAGAAGTTTCCCACGTACTAGAGACCCGCGCGCAGCTAATTCTGCCACGCACGCAGTGGATCCCACCCCGCGCGCATCTGAACTGACTGATCCCCGCGTCTGGATCTGTTGTGACTAATCTGACAACCAGGTACCGCTCAGAAGAGCTACAACCTAATTAGGGCTGCCTGGAATATGTAACAAGTTGACATATGCATTAGTAATAATCTAAAAAGATCAAAAATTAATTAAAATTGATAAAAAATTAAGTTTAGAACATTTTTTAATAATAAATTAAAGATCAAGGATTACCACATAAATCATTGACTCTGATTTTTGAAGACCACAAAACACTACAAGGAGTGTTCATAAAAATTATTAAAAATTATCTAAGTGATCAGCAGATGATGGAAAATCAGTTGAAGTCCACACCTGTTCACTTCAAAGCAACAATAATAGTAAAAATGAAGGATGAGTGCAGAATGATCAAATTTAGGCCATAATAGATTAACAGATCCTGTGGCTAAAATAGTACATAAATCCAGCAGATCTAAGGTCAGCTGATTAATAGAACCAAGTGGACGTGCTAATGTTGCTCTTACTGGCTTGCCAGCCTCAGCCCATGAGCAGAAATCTCTCTACGCGCCCTGAGAAGCTCAAAATCACCCCAAAAAGGTATTTATACAGACCTCTTTGGAACCATTATTCCATCATCAGTTTAACAGGAATTATTATTAACAATCAGACACCGTGTCATTGTTAGTCAAGTGCTTATGAAGAGTCTAAGCAAGTGATTTATGACCAAGTCTGTAGTATTATTATTCATTTCTTAAAACCAATCAACCCTTGAAGTTTAGTCAGGCAATCCACCCCATCTGCTCTGAAACCCTTCCAATTATTGCAGGATTTTCGTGATAAAGTGCTCAGAGTGAGTTTTTCCCTTCCTGTCTAGGCCAGTGTGCTGTTATGCCCGGCCATTAGTGGAATAAGCCCTTTCTAAGGCACCCATATTCATTCCAAGGTTCTTAAACTGCCTAAGGAGGCCCCTTGAAGAGAGGTTGCTTTGTCTGTAAAGACCCCCAGTAGTATAATACTGTGGCCCCTCTTTTATATACATATTGAAAACCTTTTATTACCAAACCAATTAAACCTTGCAACTTCTCTTATTATATTACTTATTTGAGCCTCTAAGCGTTTATTTTTGGAATAATAATAATAATTATTATTCCAGTATTTTTATCACTCTCTGTAGCTAAAGGACTGCAAGGTTCCTGGTATCAGAGAGCGGACAACAGGGGGTCTGGCCGGGAAATATCCTTAAATAATTAATCTTTGATTATTCATTCCTTGGACCAGTCTATTCTTTAAAAATAAGTTAAAATACTTATAAAATATATTTTTGATCCTTTGTTTCTGTAGTGGATCTTAAGACCAACGGAGAATTGATCAATTATTATTTGAACCTTTTTAAAAAGAAAAAGGAAGAAAAACTCCGTAACTTTGTCGGTGTTATTATGAATCCTGACCAACAACAAGAGAAATTGCTTTATTATAAAAAGCAGGTTATAAAGGACAAAGAACTTGAGCTTGAAAGAATTATCAATTTCAATTCTTTATTAAGGCAACATAAGGAGTGTAAAATTTATCAAAGGAAGCTTTATATTTATAAATTAAATAATCCTGAAGATAAAGAAAAATACAAAATTAATAAAAGTGCTTATTTTTCTAAAAATATCATCTTGCCACGTAAAAATACAAAAAAATATTAAAGTTATATTTTTTTTATTCATCTCAGTGGATTTGATTTTTGGTGATCTCATTGACCAGGACCTGTACCATTGGAATACCCCCCCCAAGGAAAGTTGTGATCCCAACCAAGTGTTGGTACCCTTGAATTTAACTTTAAGTGAGTTAAAATATATATAAAAAATTATTAAAAATATAAAATACACAAAAAAAATTATTTTTTATATTTTTAAGTCTTTTCTCAAAAGTTTTGACAAAAGACTTACTCATTTTCTTTTGGTGCTATGTATCAAAAAAGGCGCAACACCCGCGCAACAGGTAGAGCCCCATTGTATGGATCTCTTCCTGGAGGAACCCGTACACGCAAGGACTCCAGTTGCAAGCGCGATGAGGGGGCTCAAACCCGTGACCATAGCGTCACGTGGGATGACAAAGGCAACAACTGCGGCCGCCAACTCGACCAACAGACTGTTGGAGAAGAACCCTCTGCCCAATGTGTTATCCCAGGAGGATACCAGTACTCCTATGCCACCCCAGCTGGACTCAACCAAGGAGGAAAGAGTCAAGGTATTAATGAAAGAGCACGTGAGCTATTGGGAACAATTCAAACTGGCTCAGACCCAGGAGGATCAGCCAGGTATGAGAAGAGCTATTTCTCTGGAAAAGAAATCTCATATTTCTCTGAAAAAGTTGTTCCCAAAGAAAGAGGTATAAGGCTACGTGCAGAACTGAAATCCTTGGGATAATTTAGCTTCCTTAAAGGGAAAGGACCCCAAAAAGAAGAGGTCCTCAGCCAATCAGAAGTTAAGGAACCCAAAGGATTGGGACAGCCTAATATCCCTAGCCCAGAAGTGGAAAAAAGTGTACACAATTAGATGTAGAAGCTCTTAATAGCTTTTCTGTAAATGTGTCTCACAATTTCAAGGTTATCAGCCAATGTTTTGACAAAGTTTATCAACAATTGGACAAATTGAGTCTGAGTATTTTCAGAGTGATTGATACCCAGACTCAGACTATGAGAATTGATGAGTTAGAAATACAACAAATCAAGGATAGCATAAAATCTAGTAAGTTGGATCTGATGAAAAATATTGATGATAACCAATCAATTCTTCAGGAAGATATTCTTTCAACCAGGAACCAGCTTAAGGAAGAAGTTAAGAAAACTAGTCCTACTCCTTCAGCTCACCTGATTAACAAAATTTATTTACTAAACAACAAACTTGATTTGGAGTTAGGTATGATTAAGAATGATCTCAGAGATCTTAAAGTCAATTCTACTAACTCCCCAGTCATTGAACTGGAAGAAACTAGACCTGCTAGGTTGACCAGTACTCCTAGTGTTCCTCCCAGAACCATGACAACTAGGAATGAATCTTTTAGGCCCAGTAATACTCCTGAAATATAAAAGGCTTTGAAGTTACTTCCTCCCATCACTGAATGGCCTAAATTCTCCGGAGAAGGAGAATAAAACCATGTCAGTTTCATTAAATTAATTGATTATACCCTTGCTTCTTATGAACTCCCTGATACAATAGTTGTGGTAAGACTGCCCAGACTATTTTAAGGAGTGGCTCTTGATTGGTTTATCAATAAAAGGGAAGAAGTTGGATCTTTATCCTGGAGTTCTTGGAAAGAATTTATCAAAGTACAATTTGGTACTAGGATTTGGAAAAGAAAGATGACAAAAACTTTTGAAAACTCCAAGTTTGATCCATCCAAGGACAAACCTCATAAGTGGTGCTTAGACCAGAAAAGGAGGTTGAACTGTTTTTAACCAGATGCTGATAAAGAAGAAGTCAATGAAAGACTTCTCAACTTATGTCCCAGACAAATCAACCACAGTGTAAGGTGCAGGATGCCTATGGACTCTGATATTTCTACCCTGATAGGTGTGTTGGAAGAGACTATTGATATGAATGGTCTAGATAAGAGAGTCAACAGACTCCCCAGGGAACAAAATACTAGGAACAGGGAAGAGTATACTCCCAAAACTAATGAATCCCCTGCCACTAATCCAACTACCTTGGAGGTCAAGAAGACTCCAGAGTCAAAGGAAAAAGTATGCTGGAACTGTAACCAAACAGGAAATGTAAAACCTGATTGTCCTCTACCTAGGAAAAGGATTAATACTATTGAAGAAAAAGAGTATGATAATCCTGACCCTCACCTAGATGATACTGATGGATCACTTTCTGAGTGTGATTTGATGATCACTAACCCCATCAATGTCATTGAAGGAAGTATTGAGTCTTCTCTAGACATAAATTCTGTTAATGAGGATTCTAACTTACCTCAAAAATGGAATCCCAACATGAAGATTCACCACATCTTTGAGGCTAAGGCCTTGACTCTAAAACCCTCTGCTGGTAAAAGTTACACTTCAGGCAAAACATGCTATGCTACTGGTTTAATTCAAGGTTCCCCTGTTAAGTTACTTCAAGACAGTGGAGCCTTTTGCTCTTGTGTTGGTTCAACTTATTTGGAGAAACAAGACCCAAACTGGAAACTGAGCTTATTACCCATACCTCAGGCTAAGTTCAGCAGTTTTAATGCTTATCTAAATGCTATTGGAGTATGGTCCTCTGATATCATACTCCCTCACTCTAAAGGATCACTCAAACTGAACATTGAATTTGTAGTTCTCCAAAACGGAGTATGTGATTACTTTATCCTTGGTAATGATTCTCTTTGCTTGTATGGCATAGATGTATTCCAAAGCAAGGGTATATACTTCACCATAGGGGGAGACTGGAACAAGAAGTTTCAATTATGCCATGTTAATTCTCAAACTTCTGATTCAACTTATGAAAAACACTTAGAGAGTTTCAATCAGGAATACTTCTCTCAAGCTGCTTTGAATCCCCTGCTCAATGAAGAACAAAGGCGGAACATCCTACAAGTATGCTTTGAAAATCAGAATGCTTTCTGTACCAAGGATCACTGCATTGGTAACATCAAAGGACATGATATGATTCTGACTCTAACCATTAAGCCTCCTTACCCACTTAACCTCAGGAGACCTGCTTACCCTTGTAGTCCAAAATCTAGAGATGCTCTGGAAACTCACATCCAAGAGTTGGTTGACCTACAAGTCTTAATGAAAGTAGGACACAATGAACAAGTAGATATCACTACTCCAGTAATTATAGCTTGAAATACTGATAAGTCAAGGATGGTTGGAGATTTCAGAATGCTGAAAAACTACACCCAAGCTGATTATTATCCAATTCCAAGGATTGACCATGCTCTGCATAACCTGTTAAAAGTTAAGTACATCACTACCATGGACATGCTGAAAGGTTTTCACCAAATACCTATCAGCCCTGATAGCCGGAAATTCATGAGAATTATCTGTCATTTGGGAATTTATGAGTATCTAAGGATGACTTTTGGTATAAAAAATGCTCCTTCTCATTTTCAAAGGATGATGGACACAGTTATAGGATTGTTCATCAGAAAAGGATGGATGATGGTTTACATTGATGATGTTATAATTTACTCTGATGAATGGGATACCACCTGGATAAAGTAAGATTAGTCCTAAAACCTATCTCTGCTGTGGGATTAAAAGTATCAATGAAAAAGTTTAACTTTGGTTATGGAGAACTGAAAGCCTTAGGACACATTGTCTCTGGAATAACCTTAGCTGTTGACCAAAACAAGATAGCAGCAGTAATAAATAGGCCAATGCCTCAGAATAAAATTGAACTCCTATCTTTTATTAGCTTCTGCAGCTACCATAGGAAGTAATTACCAAAGTTTTCTCTTCTATCCAAGTGTATGTATGAAATCTGCAACAACACCACCTTGTTTGAAATGACTCATGAAAGAGTTAAGAATTATGAGGAATTCAAGATGGCCATGACTTCAGCTCCAGTACTGATTCAGCCAGACTATTCTAAACCCTTCAAGCTCTATATAGATGCTAGTATGGAAGGGCTAGGAGCTGAATTAAACCAGGAAGTCATAGAGGATGAAAAACCAGTGGAAAAACCTATAATCTTCATATCCAGACAAGTTAAGGATACTGAGAAAAGGTATGGTGCAAGCCAAATGGAATGCCTTGCTTTAGTATGGGCTCTTGAAAAACTTCATTACTACTTGGAAGGCACCAAGTTCACAGTGATTACTGACTGCAATGCCGTCAGGACTTTGATGAACATGAAAACCCCTAGTAGGCACATGTTAAGATTGCAGATAGCCATACAACAGTACAGAGGTCAGATGACAATAGTTCACCAAGCTGGTGCTAACCACCAGAATGCTGATAGTTTGAGCAGGAATGCTTTACCCAATGAACCAAGTAACCCTGCTTATGATCCAGAGGATAATGATATCTTCCCTATCCCTAACATTAACATATTGAACGTTGAAGCTCCTATAATGGGAATCCACATTTGTGAACCAGATGAATCCTTGTTCAACTCAATCAAAGAATCTTACAATTCTGGCATGAAAACTCTGATCACCATTATGGAAAGTACTTCTCCACCATCTGAATTGATCAATAGCCTACCTGAACCCCTCTTGAAACCATAAAAAGCTGGAAGGTTCACCATATGGGATGGACTAGTATACTACAGGCATCAACATTCAAGTTTTATAGTCTTAACTAAGGATGACCATATCAAACATGTTCTGGCTGAGTGCCATGATAACTGCTCATCTGGTCATTTATCTGCTGATAGAACCTTAGATAAGGTTAAAAAAACTTCTTGGTGGATCAATTGGAGAGACTCCACTATCCAGTTTGTTACTAGTTGTGAAAATTGTCAGAAGTCCAACAGGACCACTGGGAAAAGGTTTGGTCTACTGCAAAAGATTGCTGAGCCCAAGAAAAGATGGGAGATCATCAACATGGACTTTGTAACTGGACTACCACCAGGAGGAGCCTATTCCTACAACTCAGTCCTAGTCATTGTGGATAGGTTCTCCAAGAAAGCAAAGTTTCTACCTAATCACAAGTAAGAGACTGCTATACAAGTTGCCCTATTATTTTGGAACAGACTCATTGCTGATGTTGGAGTTCCCAAGATCATTATCAGTGACAGAGATCCTAAATTCATCTCTGAGTTCTGGAGAAATCTTCATGATATGCTGGGAACCACCTGAGCTTTCTCTAAAGCTTATCACCCTCAGATGGATGGCTTAGCTGAAAGAATGATTCAGACCCTGGAAGACATGCTCAGGAGATTCTGTGGCTTTGGTCTAGAATAAAAGAATTCTGATGGTTATTGCCACAATTGGGTTAGCCTTTTACCCGCACTAGAGATGGCCTACAACAGTAACAAGCACTCTACCACTAAGGAAGCACCCTACGTACTGGAAGAGGATGGATTCCTAAATTAACCAAGGATAACCTTCATCACCAGCTAACAAATATTCACCCTACATCACTTGATTTCAAAAAAATGATAGATGTAGCCAATAAAAATGCTGCTAAGTGTGTCCAGGATGCTGTGGAGTATAACCAACAAAGGTGGGATAAAACCCATAAGGAGCCTGATTTCAAGATTGGTGATCAAGTCTTGATCTCTACCACCAAATTCACCAACTTAGCTGGAAATAGAAAGCTTAGACCAGATTTTGTTGGACCTTTCACCATTAATAAACTTCATGGTAAGAATGCTGTGGAAGTAATCCTTAGTGATGAGCTTTCTAGAAAACACCCAGTCTTCCCAGTAAGTCTCATCAAACACTACCACCCAATGAATGGAGAATATAATCCTTCACCTGAGATACCTGTTGCAGAAGAACCTGAAAAATACAGAGGAAAAATTAGCAAGATCCTTAAGGATAAGAAAGAAAGGATCAATGGAAAAGATGTCAGACTCTACCTAGTTAGATACAAGGGAGAATCAGCTGATAAGGATGAATGGTTACCTGAACAAAATATCCCTGATGGACCCATACACCTAAGGAACTACAGAGCCAGCAGAAGGCATTGACCCAGAATATTTTTTTCAGATATAGACATATCTTGGAGTGGGGGAATGTCAGCTTGCTACTATGTACAGAGCAACCTGTCATAGCAACACAAAACTATGAAAAATAAGAATATCTCAATTAACAAAAGAATGAGTGAGAAATCCATAAATATTATTGAAGAAATGGATTCCTCACCCAAAATTAGGTAGGGTCACTCACTGAACCCACGCTTGAAATCCAAGTGCTTACATTTTTAAAATAATTAAAAAGAAAAGTACTAAAAATTACGACACCAGTATGGCACCTTTTGGCCATTCTAAAATTTCACACTTGTTTTCACGTATAGGGTTTACACCCAAAATTCACTCAGAATTGAGGTGTTGTGTATATTTTAGGAGTTACATGCGGAAATGTGTTATGTCACATTTCCTGCGCGCAGCCCTGCATCATTACATACCCCTACGTACTTGGAGTAGCAGTTTCCCGCGTACTAGAGACCCGCGCGCAGCTAATTCTTCCACGCACGCAGCAGATCCCACCCTGCGCGCATCTGAACTGACTGATCCCCACATCTGGATCTGTTGTGATTAATCTGACAACCAGGTACTGCTCAGAAGAGCTACAACCTAATTAGGGCTGCCTGGAATATGTAACAAGTTGACATATGCATCATTAATAATATAAAAAGATCAAAACTTAATTAAAATTATTAAAAAATCAAGTTTAGAACATTTTTTAATAATAAATTAAAGATCAAGGATTACCACGTAAATCATTGACTCTGATCTTTGAAGACCACAAAACACTACAAGGAGTGTTCATAAAAATTATTAAAAATTATCTACGTGATCAGCAGATTATTGAAAATCAGTCAAAGTCCACATCTGTTCACTTTAAAGCAATACTAATAGTACAAATGAAGGATGAGTGCAGAATGATCAAATTTACGCCATAATAGATTAACAGATCCTGTGGCCAAAATAGTACATAAATCCAGCAGATCTAAGGTCAGCTGATTAATAGAACCAATTGGAAGTGCTAATGTTGCTCTTACTGGCTTGCAAGCCTCAGCCCATGAGCAGAAATCTCTCTACGCGCCCTGAGAAGCTCAAAATCACCCCAAAAAGGTATTTATACAGACCTCTTTGGACCCATTATTCCATCATCAGTTTACCAGGAATTATTATTATCAATCAGACACAGTGTCATTGTTAGTCAAGTGCTTATGAATAGTCTAAGCAAGTGATTTATGACCAAGTCTGTAGTATTATCATTCATTTCTTAAAACCAATCAACCCTTGAAGTTTAGTCAGGCAATCCACCCCATCTGCTCTGAAACCCTTCCAATTATTGCAGGATTTTCGTGATACAGTGCTCAGAGTGAGTTTTCCCCTTCCTGTCTAGGCCAGTGTGCTGTTATGCCGAGCCATTAGTGGAATAAGCCCTTTCTAAGGCACCTATCTTCATTCCAAGGTTCTTAAACTGCCCAAGGAGGCCCCTTGAAGAGAGGTTGCTTTGTCTGTAAAGACCCCCAGTAGTATAATACTGTGGCCCCTCTTTTATATACATATTGAAAAACTTTTATTACAAAAAAAATTAAACCTTGCAACTGCTCTTATTATATTATTTATTTGAGCCTCTAAGCGTTTATTTTTGGAATAATAATAATAATAATTATTCCAGTATTTTTATTACTCTCTGTAGCTAAAGGAATGCAAGGTTCCTGGTATCAGAGAGCTGACAGATGCCACTGCTTCCAAAACCATGGTAGGAGTTCCTTCTTTGCCTTGATATTGACCTGCCCAAGCTTGGGGCCAATTTTTACAAGCCCAATGCATTCCATCAATACTTCCACAACAGCCAGGGAATCTACAGTCCTCATACTCTTTCATGATTTATTTCAGCTCTTCATCAGTTGGTCCACATCAACATTCAGTTTCATAGATTTCAACTATATCATTAACAAATTTTTTCAAGGTCTCAATTGCTGTAGTTTCACCAATCCAGAAATATTCATCTGTGGCATCAGCACAAAATCCATAGGCTAATTGGAGGATAGCACTTGTCAGTTTTTGCTGAGTGGAAAGGCCAATCTTCCCACAGAAGTCCTGAAAGGGAATAAGAAAAAAAATAGAAAATGTATGATAGATCAGTTTCCATAATCTTTAAATTTTGATATTCAATCAAAACATACAACTCTTTTGATCCAATATTGGCTGTGGGCTTGCAAGTCTTTTACTAGCATCTCAAACAACCTCTTACTCATCCTGAACCTTCTTTAAAACATACTTCCAGGGAATCTAGCATCAGGATTAAAGTAATCCTCCATCAACCTTTTGTGGCCTTGGATTCTGTCATGGTCAATTCTAGCTCTGGCATGTTTCTTGTTTTTTCTCTTGATGTATTATTGATGGAGAATTTCTTCAAGTTCAAGTAGGAGATGTTGTTGGGCATGGTTTGGTTGTGGACAAGTAGGCAGGTGCTTGATCAAAAACATGGGGAATATCATGTTGTTGGGGAATGCGTATTGGTGGATAGTTGTAGTGTTTGTTTGGTTGATTGCTGATAGATGATTGATGGTGTGCGATGAGGTGGATGCAATGACGTGGAATATGTCAAACAATAGCTATGTTGGCGATTGTGGTACAAGCCTTGTTAGCTACATTTTGCATGGGCTTAGTGACTACAACTGTATTTCATGCTTGCTAAAGCCCTCTCTTGCTATTTTTTTAGCTAACCAGGGCTTAGCTAGAAAAAACTTATCAGGCACAATTGGAGATGCTCTGAAATATGCCAACTTGGTAGCCCACCATGCGCAAACAAGTGACATGAGCCCCCCTGTGTTGTGCGGCTGCAGCACTGAGGCACCACTTGACGTCAGCCCTGAAACCTTGGCCAAATCATGCAAGCTGGGGGGACATGTCCACTGACCAAGGGCCTCCCACCCCCATCAAATTCCAGTCTGCAAGTTTAAAAGCACAAGGATTCAGACCCATCTCTCACATTGTGTAACTGTCCAAACTGAATGCTTCTAACCACTACTAATGAAGATTGCCATACTCATCAAGGTGTATTTGTTTATCCCAGTACATGTTGGCAACATTGGCCTAAATTTGCAACATCTTCCCAAGGCATCACAACTGCCACATCAGCTTTCCCTTCAAAATACTACCTCCATTGCACCCACCAGGTGGCATTCTAAATCACAGAAGGAGAAAAAAGAAACAGAGCCTAAAGAAAAACATTAACCAGAAGAAAAAACAGTTTTTCATAATTCCTCACTAACTTCTAACTTATTCAATAGTTGATGATGAAACTTACAAATATCCCTTCCAGCTCAGTATTTGTTTTTTCTTTCATTGAAAGTCTGCATCTTTTTTGTGGTTGCAGTCAAGAAAGATGTAAAATTTCAAAAATATAACTTGTATATATCATCAAGCATTGCTTCAAACTCAAGATAATGAATGATTTTGAGTCTCAGATCTCATAGGAAGTGCCCAAAATCACCAAGCAACTTATATATTCAAAGCTTGAAGAATAGATCTGCTATAGAAATTTTTACTCATTTTATGAAATTGAGTGCGCCCCATTCAAATGTGGCTATCAAATGACTGAAGAATCCAATTTATATGGAGAGATTATTGATTATATTTCCATTTGAAGGGGTTTCTTCTTTGGAACAGGGCCAGTTTTTGAATATGGGGTCACAGGCTTTGAAAAAAATTTTGTAGGCATTTTCTTCTTGTATGCTTTGGTAATTGGTGACATGGAGGGTGTGCCCTTTGTGGATTTTTTTGATTTTATTCCCCTTGAATTTTTATTTTGGGAAGCTTTCTTTAAAAAAAAGGATCCAGAAACAAATTTACTATCTAACTCCAGGGATTCAAATTTTTGGAGGAGCCCAGCAATCATTTGGTCCTTTTTGTAAATGTTCATTTGGATATTATGTAAGCTCACTGATAACAGGAAACTTGCATTCCTTTAGATACAGATAGTAATGAATTGAAAGAATAATAATTTTCTTGAGAATTAAAACAGACCAATCTACAAAAGGGTAAATATGATTGGTATAAGTGCAAGGTTTTAACTGGTTTGGTGAAACATTTTTTAATATAGGTGATAATAATAGTTACAAGAGGAGCCACATCTAATAAAAATTGGGTTAATTGAAAGCTCTCTTCAAAAGATTAAATTTTCATCTTTTACCCTGGAACAATGGGTTCCTTATGACTTAACAAAAAGGGGTAAGAGCGTCTAAGACCATCTCAATAAGTCCACTTGATAAGCGGATTTATCAAGGATTTACCCCATTGGGTCACCATTGTGGGCTCAATAGTGCTTGATAGCTTTCAATTCAATAAAATCCTTAACAAGGTGTTAAAATACGTATGCACTTACGTGTGTTCTATGTATAAGTGTAATCCAAATGGGATGCACATATGGGCCTCTCCGGCCCATTGGACACTCACATGGATCATACGGGCCTGTGTGGATGTCACTGATTTGAGGAAACTGGCCTCAAAATATTCTAGAGGGGTTTTAACCCCCCAGAAGGCTCATTGGTACATGGGCCCTAACAGGCCCGGTGAGAGATATGGGCAAATACAGCCAGATGGGCTTGTATGGGCATAATTGGGCCCAAGGTTTATTTTGGACATACTTGGCCAGACAGGCTGGCCAACCAAAGTGTGTTTGTCTCAGGTTTTGGGCTTGGGGCGGCCCCTCCACCCGTGTTGCAGCCCGCTTGGGGCTGCTGCCCATGTTGCAGCCCGCTCGGGGCCCCTTGTATCCCTTGGTTTGGCCAACGCAGGGCTGTTGTGGCGGCCGAGGGATCTTGCCCGGCGTTGCACCGCACGGGCCCGGCCGGTTGCAAACGGCGGCCACTGCTGCGGGAGCAAGGTACAGCGGCCCCAGCTCCCTCCCCCTCCCCTTGCTTGCCATTGCAGGGGGAAGGGGTGGCTGTCTGGGTTGAACCAGCCAGCGATTGAACGCAACAAGGCGGTTGGTCAGGGCAGGGGGGATTTCATCACCCCCTTGCCCAGGGGATGACAAGGCTGGTTGCAACAGAGCAACCAGTGGTGGGGGGGACCTGACCACCCCTCCACCATCAAAGCAACAAGGGGTGCTCTCCCCCCCCCTTTACCAAGGGGGAGGAGCAAGGGGGCTGAGGGGATTTGACCACCCCCCAGCCCATTTCCATTGATGACGCCCTGGGGGTATCAACCCCCAGGGCCCCTGGTAGGGGGATTTGACCGCCCCCTCCAGGAATCTGAGAGAAAGAGGGGGGGGGGGGGGACAGCATGTCCGCTGGTCACCCCCCCCCATGAGTCTGAGACTGAACCCAGGTGTGTCCTGGGTCCCACCTGGCCATTTGTATGGCCAGGGGCTGGTTGCATGAGGCAACCAGCCAGTGTGTGAGGCAATAGGACCGGTTGTAACAGAAAAACGGCCCAGGGATTGAACAGCACAGGGGCTGGTTCAGCCCCATTGAGATGGAAAAACCAGAAACATACGGAATAGGCTGGTTGTAAGGGTACAGGGACTAATGCCATGTGGGCTGATGTAGCCCAAACCAAGTAACAAGGCCTGTAGAGCCTGTAGAGCCCTTTTTGGGCGGAAAATTTGCCTTTTGGCTTGTTGTATCATGGGATCACAAGAGGCCAATCTTTTTTACTTCAGGAGCTCTTCTCCCTGCTGTTTTCCATCCATCCATTCATCATCCAATAAAATTCATCAACAATATCATCCAACATGCTGCCCCATTGTGAGAGCCCATCAAGCAATTATTGACACAAGGTGTCCAGCATTTCTTTTGCTTTAAATAATGCTCATTTGCCTAAGCTAATTGCTGGCCATAATTATAACACAAGGATCCATAAATTTGAGGATCCTTGTTGAGGATTGACCAGAAAAATTCTGTTAAGCCCCTGCCAGAAGTTGTCCAAATTTCAGCACAACTCATATGTCTTGTTGGTATAGCGGTTAAGTACCATACTTATTTTCCATTATCTGAAACCAAGGTCACTGGTTCAACCCACCATAGATCCAAGATTGAATAATTATCAAGAGTTTTAGAATTATATAATAAATTTCAATCATGTTTTATAATATTTTATAAGTATGGTTTTTTGAGTATTGATTTACTCAAAAACTTGATAATATATATTATCAAGATGGGGATCTAATATAACTTTAAATTAAGTTATGAGGAATCAGATGCGTCCAAAATGTTGATATAGAATTTACCAATATTTTCCATTCTTTTGGGGAGAAGTTATAGTAATTACTTCAAGCCACACTCTCTACTCTGTATAAATAAATTGCATGATTTTGATCTTATCCCTCTTTGGGATGTAATTATACTTCAAAATACTTAACTGATCCTTGAGAGCTTCCACTCAGAGGGCCCTGAGCTCATTTGTAAAGTATAAAACATGTGATATAATTTCCAAGAATATACATACGTTATATGTATAATATATGCCAAACTAATAGGAATTAAGAAATAAGTACATGCCAAGGCTATCAATTTATAGGTATGTAATCTCTCTGGGGTTTTCTAGGAATTAGGCACCATCCTTTTGACTGATGTCAAGTCCTAGTTTCATTTAACCAACCTTTTGGGTATGTAATTAGAACCTTTTACATTGAAAATCACCCAAATGAGTACTAGTACCCTATCCCTCATTGGCTATGATTTAATGGGGCTCTGGGCCCTTGAGGAAGAAAAAATGGGGAGCATAGCACTCCCCTGAGGGCTTCTGTTACCTTAAAAGAAGGGGGTCTTTACCTTATGGCACCTTCCTCAGTTATTTGTTATATATTATTGATCCAAGAATACGGCAAGAGTTAACAAGCCTATGAAACTTAATCTCAATAAGAAGATTGACTGGCGCCTTAAAATTTAGTATTATAATCAATTAATAATAAATTTCTAAACTCAAATTTTGTGTGGTAAGTCCTTTGGAGTTGTAAAATTTATTGTTACTTTGAAGGGTGTGAGTTTACTTTGTAAGCAAGGCTCCTTTTGGCTTTATTCAATTAGAGCCAGGTCCTTTATCTCTTTATAGATATCAAAGTGTGGCCTTTTACTCAAAATACTCCAGTATTGTTTGATTTGTGTTTTTCTGTAACTTTATTAATGTTTTCATAAGTCAATAACTAATTTTAAATTGGTTTTGTCTTAAATTTTGCAGGTTTAACCATGGCCCAAGTGAAGCATCAGAGGTTGAATCCCTGACAATTGGGAGCCTCACTGAGTTTTAGAACCTTGAAGCATGTTTTTTTCTACTTGAAGTACATATTTTTGTGGTATTTTGTACACTTTTTTACTGATTTATATTTTTTTCTGATAAAAATATAAGAAATTGTAAAACAGTAACTTTTTCAAAAAAAACTTTATTGCTTTGGGCTTTGAAACCTTTGTGTTTTGAGTGTTCTGGTATATTTTGTATGCATTTCTTTAAGTTTCTTCCATTTTCTTTACTGATTTTTGTTTTTTTCCATTGAATTTAGAAAAAAATCAAATAAAAGAAAAATTCAATTTAAAAAAAAAAAACCAAAAATCATTTTTTTATGGATATTTATTCAATTTGAAGATCCTTATCTTCTTATTAGGGCGTATCAAAGTCAAGCAAACCAGCCAATTTTTAATGGTGGGTTTCAACCCAAATCCGCCACTAAAAATAAAAAAAACCACTTATTTCACATCAGACATGTCAAGGTTACCTGAAAATAAGCGGGTTTCTTCAAATAAAGTATATAAAGGCCTTCAACAGCTCAACCACACGTTGTAGGACTCCAAACAGTGCTAAGCCGTGGAAGTTTTGTGGAGGGGAAAGGTGCTGTTTAGGCTGCCCTCCTAGGAGTTACAATAATATTTAAATGTAACCGGAATCAAGGTCCAGAACCTTATGGATGAGAAATCAAAGTAAGGGAAGAGGATAAGAGTTGTTGGTAGCAATGGAAACAACACTATCTGAGGCAAGATGGTGCAGGTAAATACTTGAAAAAATAAGTCAAGGTTTGTTCAGAGTTCAATAGAACAAGACAGTTGTAAGTAACAACGCCCACAAGCTAATAACTCTGGTCGTCAGCAGCTGATTAGGAAAGATCAACTCAATCCCAACCAACCTCCAGGTTCTCAATGAACCTGCCCAACTCTCCGCAATAAAGCGCTTGAAGGGTACCAGATAACTGTGGGAGGCTGAACAAAACAAAAGCAATTTGTTTATGAAGCTCTAGAAGCAAATCAATAACGAATTCGAGCAAGAATATCCCAACACTTCTCAAGGGACTCAAGAATAGTGTGGCAAAATTCAACCTTAAGGAAGAAGGGAGGTATAACACTCCATGTTTTAAGCTTAATAAAACCTCTTGAATCAAACGTGATTGGCTCCAGAAAGATGATCAAGGAGAGATCAAGACCAGTATGGTCGAAAAAAGGGATCAGAGTGGTATAACACACCCAAGAATTCAGACAGACAGGAATTCTTCTTCAACCAGCAAGGCTATTGGTTGGTGATAAGGATCAAGGTCACAAGGGACAGAGTTTGAGTACGGAGGCTCAAAGGATCAAGGGGCAATCATGGATATACCCGGATAGTTTGCTCAGATAAGTGGGGAAGGATGCCCACGGATAAGTTGATTATGATGATGAGGGAAACAGATGAGATGAGATGATGATGGTCTGATGGGATGCTGGGCCAAAAGGCAGGGGAGAGCCCCTCCTTTTATAGACATGAGGCCCTGTATACTATGTACAAGAGATACTACAAATAGGTGCGGGAAAATGAAAACATAAAAAAAAGATGACATGAGAGGAAAAAAAAGAAATGTCGCCCGCGTCAAGAATGACCGCGGGCAACCAGATGGACACCCGCGACAGCGGTCACGGGTGTCGACAACGGCTGTCGTCGCCCAATTGGCGGCGACAGCGGGGTGAAGGTTCCAATGGCCGCGAGCGGTCGCTCGCAGTCGTCGGTCGGATCAGATGATGGGCGAGATGGACCGTCATAGTTAGCGTTCCTTCTGATAGTACTACTTGAACCACTCAATTGATCATAGGCTGATGAGAATTGGGTTGAGTTGGATGATGATGATGATGATGATCAATTCAAAGGAGTCGATCAAGGAGTGATGGTCGAGGATGATGGAGAGACGATCTCGAATGGCTTGGATGGCGGTATGATACTGAGTGGAAGCATGACCGTGACGGAGGAGGATAGGTTGTAGGCTCGAGATCCTAAGGAATGAGATCAGAGGAGGAGAGGAGATGGATCAATCAAGGATGATGATGAAATCGTCAAGGATGGTGAGATTGTTGAGGAGTTGATAGGTAAGGGGATCGGATGGACGATGGTTTTGATCGGAGGGTGGATAAGTGATGGTGGTGGTGATGATGGTGTGGTGGATGAGATCAATTGAATGAGAGTTGACAACCGTCGCAACAAGCGACGGCGTTGGTTGGATGAGAGGATTGGGAAGGATCAAAGGGATTGTCAAAGGTGGTTCGACGATTGCTTGCGTCGCCAAAAGCCAGGGCCGCGAGAGCAACAAGTAGGAGTTGAACATAGGAGGGGGGGATCGAAGTGGAGAGACAGGCAAGAGGCCTGTCCTAGACCGCTAGGACAGGGAGAAGTTGAGAGATGGGGGGAAATGAAGGTACCCATAGGGGTACAACCAAAAAAAATATTTTATTTTATTTTATTTTTATTTTTATTTTATTTTATTTTATTTCTTTTTCTTTTTTTTTTTTTTTCTTTTTTTTTTTTCCGTGGTGTCCCGGATTGGTCACCACATCTCTCCCCAACTTACAGACTGTCCCTAGTCTGCATCTAAAATTTGAAGGGATTAAAAAAAAGGCAGGGAACAAGGAAATTGAAGCAAAGATTGGCCATTTCTTGATCTTGAGAGCAATTCAAGAGTTGAGGAAAATATCTTGATTCTTCCAAATGAGCCCTAGAAGCGACAGGAATAGAACAAGGAAGGCGTCCCAGGTGCTCACATATGTGGCATACAGTAGAGTTTTACAACAAAAACGCAGCAAATGACCCTGGTGGTGCACAATTGGGAGGACTTACTTCTGAGATAAGTTGCCCCCACGACAATGAAACTTCTTGACTTGATCAGCAGAGAACCTTCTGGCCAACCGAGTACCATCCAGCTCCTCCAAAACATAAGATCCACCTCTAACTTGATGAACCACTTGATAAGGGCCATTCCAACGATTAGAGAAAAGCTTGCCCCACTGGGTCTCCAAAGATCAATTAAAAGCTAAAACAAGGTCACCAGGGTTCAAGGGCTCCCTGATTCGATTAGAGTGCTTGTCCTCCCAATACTGGACGGATTTTGCTCTGGACTCCATCATCTTTTGATAAGCTTCATCACAAATGTCTTCACTTTGCTCCAGTTGCTTGGATCTAGCAACTAACAGATCAGTAGTTGAGGACACCTCTTCCCAAGAGATACCCAAGAAAGATTCCATTTCCAGATCCAAAGGAAGGAATGCTCTTTGACCAAAGATGATTTCATAAGGTGAGTAGCCAGTAGTCCTTTTGGTTGAGATTCGATCAGAGAAGAGAACAAGAGGAAGGAATTTGCAACAATTCTTGCCACTTTCACCAGCCAGTTTAACAAGTGCAGCCTTCAAAGGGGAATGGCCTTGTTCCACAATGCCTTGGCCTTCAGGATAATAAGGAGTAGTAACTCTATGTTGTCCAGGAAGGGATTGGATCATTTCAGCAAGCTTGCCCCCAAATTCAGAGCCACCATCAGTAGAGTAAGATCGAGCCAGGCCATAACACATTGTCCAGGTCTTGTAGAGGAAAGCTGCCACTGATTCAGAGCTAAGGTTCTTAAGAAATTTTGCTTCAACCCATCCGGAAAAATCATCTCTAGCCACAATGAGGTACTTAGCACCACCTGCCTTAATATGAACCACATCCATAGCAATCCTTCCAAAGAAAGTGGACTCCCCAGTAGGATAACAAATTTCAGCTGGGCGCCTAAGATCACGTTTTTGACAAACTTCACAACTCTTGCACCATTGGGAGACGGATTTCTTCAAAGATGGCCACCAGAATTGTTTGGATAGTCGTCAATAAGTTTCAGTTTCCCCACGATGACCAAGGCCTTCATGGAGACTTTCAAGGATAGAATCTTGTTTAGAGGGAATAGTAACAACAATAAGAGCACAAGGATTGCCTCTCTTCATAATTCTAGAGCCTTGAACAAAAAAATTAGAAGACTTTTGTTTAAGAGATTGAAATTCCTTAGCAGAGAGATCAGGAGGTTTTTGAAGAGTTGAAAGGTACTGCTCTAATTTAAGCCAGAAGCCTTGTTGAAAGCCAGAAAAAATTTTGAGAAGAAAAAGAGAAAATAGGTTGGATTAAAGGTTCCTCTTCATTGAAATCAGTTCAAACATCAGATTTGTTGTCCCCAAGAGGTTGTCAAGATAAACCGTCAGGCATGGTGAAAGATTTCCCCGGCCTGTGAACAATATCAAAAGAGAAAAGCTGGATAAAGGCCACCCAACGAGTCATAGGAGCATTGGGAAGACTGGGAGCGTTGATCATTTCAATGATGGATCAAGCATCAACTTGCAATTCAAAATGTTGGCCCCAGAGAACGGTTTGAAGTTTCATCATCATTTGAGCCACACCAAAGAGTTCCAGTTTGGGCTGGGAGTACCTAGATTCTACATCTGAAAATAACAAAGATTCATAAAGAGCAGGACGTTCCCAACCATTTTCATCTTCCTGAGTAAGGACGGCCCCAACAGATTGATAACTAGAATCAACAGCCAGCTTGATCTTGCCAGCTCCAGGTCCATAAGAGATCTTTTTCAAAACTATGTCTTTACCAACTATCCTTTTGAGTAGCTGGAAAGCACATTCACAATCTTGGGTCCAAATCCATTCAGCATCTTTTCTGGTTAGACGACGCAAGGGTGCACAGATTTTGGATAAAGATGGGATAAAGATTCTAACATAAGTGACAACACCTAGAAAGCCCCTAACTTCAGTTGGATTGATTGGGGTAGGCCAAGAGATGATCTTGTTGACTTTGGCTGGTGCCATCCTTCTTCCTTCCTTGAAGACCACATGACCAACAATTTCCAGAGCAGGGACACAGGCCGCCAGTTTGGATCCAGAGACAGTAAGGCCAGATTCCTTGATTGGAAACAGAATCCTCTCCAAGGTAGTAGCATATTCCCAGATAAAACAACAAATTCCTGAATGCCAAGGTAAGAGCTCATTATCATAGTCAGATACTGGACCTTTAATTCCTCCATCGTCAATAAAGACACCAGCATGATCAGGGATTTCATCCTGGAGGATCCACATCATCTGAGCCTGATAGACTGCAACCAAGTTGGTGGCTCCTTGAGGCAATCGAGTAAGTTGAAACCGACCAAGAGGAGTATTGAAAGTAGTGAGAGGACGAGAAATAGGATGTAAGGATTGTTTGTCATAGCCACCCATAATATCCCCTAGACCATAGCAAGCTCTCCCCGCGAAGGATTCAACAAATTCTTCAGTAGCAGGAGGGATACCAGAGTCTTTAATAGTAACTTTATTAAGAGGTTGAAGATCATGAACTATTCTAAGTTTAACATTACTCTTGAGGACACAGAAGACGGGGCTGGAGTAACTAGAAGTTGACTGTTCATACAGGCCAGTTTGAACTCGTTCCTGGACCAACTTGATGAATTCGTCAACTTTAGCAGCAGGGATAGGGATCTTTTTCTTTTGCCAAGGATCATGTTCAACTACAGGGATGATATAAGGGAGGCCATAGGATTCCCGCAAGAGACCTCTCTCTTCTTCACAGAAAGCAATAGATTTTTCCCTTAGAGATAAGACATTTTTGATTAAATTTAACTCATCAGGAAGAAGCCATCCATCTGGACCAAAGTTGACCACCTTCAGACATTCTTCAGTGACCCATCCATTAGGCACAAAGGGACCAGTAAGAGATTGAGGAAGACCACAGTAAGGATCGCGAGATAGAGGAGGACGCATAAGGGGAGGATTGAGGTTGAGAGGCATAGGCTGGTTGACTGGTTGGATCTTCTTAGCAACTGGTTTATACTTAGTGGCAAAAGAGAGAAGTTCTTGTTTCCTCCAAGAGTTGACCAGAGAGACTTGATTACGAAAGCTGAGTCCAAGTTCCAACATCTTCCAAGTCCGATGTTCTGCAATATCCTTGAAGGGTGCCTTTTCCATAAAAGGAGAACCAGGAGATAATACGTTGCTAACATGTGTGGCACAAGGTAGGGTTTCGAAAATGATGGTAGAAGATTGCCCTGGCAGTGCACAATTGGGAGGACTTACTTGTACCCCAAATTGCCTCCACTGAAGCCCATATTCCTTCATACCAAAATCACCAAAAACGGAATTGCAATTAGGATCTAGTTTAGACTCATTGCGGAGATTTGAACCGGAACTGAGAGAAGATTGATCAGACTCAAAAGTAGAAGGAAAAGAAGACACAACAGATCCAGAGAGAGAAGGAGATGGAGAAGAAATATTTTTGGATTTTTCTATTTTGATATGTTTTTGTTTTTTAATATTCTTGAGCTCAGAAGAGAATGATGAAAGGAATGAAAAATAAGCCTGAGGGATGGGAGTTGACCCTTGAGTTGCAGTCTGAGGCTGAAAAGAACTACAACTATCAGTAGGATCAACTATTCCCCTAAAAAATGAGAGGAACTACAGTTATCCTTCTGCTTCCCCTTAAAAGATGATTTGGGAGAATGACCAGGAAAATCTCTTTCCCAACGACCAGAATCCAAAGAGCAAAGAGGAACTTAAATTTTCCTGCCATCAGCATCAGGGAGAAGAATTCTCTCCCCAACTTGATCAGAAAACATCAGGGTTGCACCAAAGTCCATTAAGAAGGGTCGTCCCAAGATCATAGGACTGTCCAAACGAGTGATCCAAAAGTGGCAGGTTCCAACAATATTTTGACCAATCCTGACCGGTACATCTTCAGCAATACCAACCAGTTCACAAGCTTGATTTCCTATCTGATAAACTGCAGAGTTGAAGCTGACCCTAGGACTAAGTTTGAGCTTGCAGGCCATAGCATCCAAGATTAAGTTAAGCTGAGATCCAGAATCCACAAGAGGAGAAACAGTTTTAGCTGAGTCACCAAGATAACAAGGAAGGAAGCCAAGGGGACAGGAATAAAGGTTGGAGTCTAAAGAAGGACTGGTTCCACCAGAGTCCTCCATTAAAGTGCCAGAGGAGACTTTGAGTTCTTCAGGGCCAATTTCCACACGTCGACGAGAGACCCATTTCTTCATTCCTTCAGCAACAGATGGAGAGATTGATAGGAGTTCAGCCACAGATAGATCAGGAATTTTGAGATCAGAAATTTTCTTTAATACTCCCTCCACAGCATTGGGGTGATCCTTGGAGATGCCCCTTTCAAATCAAACTTTGGGCTGGGTGGAGGGAGGAAGTTCAGGTGACGCAGAATCTAAGATAGTATTAGAAGGTTGAGGTGAGGGAGAAGGATCAGGGTGATCTGGGAACCTTTCCATGAGTGGTTCCTTTTCCACCTCCATGTCTTCTACATCAGAGGAAGGAGGCTCAAGTGGTGATCAACGTTTAACAGGTTTTCAAAGGATTGAAGTTGGCAAGGAAGGAGCCTTATGAGGTTTAGGTTCCTCATGTCGTTTCCTGGCTGGATCAGATTGATAAGTAGTCCCAGCAAGACTAGAGGAAGAAATAGCTGGAGGATACCAAGGTTGGAGGGTACCACAGGATGATTGAAATTCAAAGGAAGCAAGAGATGCTTTCACAGGAGGTGATGGCTGGTAAGAGGCCACCACATGTCGGATAGGACGAGACGAGTCAAAAGGGATTAGAGCACCATTAGGGAGGAAGTAATTGTTCCCCCTCTGCTCTACCAACTTTTCCTTTAGGTCCTTCTGAAGTTCTTGGCATCATCCAGTTCCATGGCCTTCCCTATGACAGTAGTAACAGACCAGAGTTGATTTGGGGACAGAAGAAGGAGTTTTAGGAGTAGCTAGCGAAGAAATCTTTTGATCTATTTTGTTCTCAAAGGCTCTAAGTAACTTGGTGATTTCATCTATAGTAGTAGGTTCTTGATTGGAATTAGGATCTGCTTTAGGCCTACGATCTGCCTCCATTTTAATCATAATATCGTTTGACTCTTTAAAAGAAGGAGCATGGACCGGTTCAGTAGTTCTAGGCTTTTCAAAGGTAAGAGCAGTTTGACCTTTCATGACTTTATCCACAGTACTCCTAAGGGTGAGAAAAACAGGGAGCTTGAATCAATTATCCCTGGTGGTAATCATGGATCCAGATTTGACCAGTTCTTCTTTAATCCTTTGCTGCACAGCCAACAAAAAAGATTGGAAGAACTTTGCTCAAATTTCATCCACTGTGTCAATGTGATCATTTCGGATAAGATAGTTTTGAATGGGATCCCAAGAATTCCTAAAAATCTGATAGTCAGAGGCTGAAGAAATACCACCATTGGAGATCCACTGAGAAACCAGAGCATCCAAATCCTGCAGAGTAAACCTAGCCACATCTATTTTACCCCAGTATGCCAACATAGCCTTCCTGAGAAGCGTCCAGTTATGGGATTCAAATCCCTCGAAAGACTCGATTACCTCCATAACTTCATCAGAGGAGATAAAGAATCGCAACTGATAAGCCATATCAAATTCACTAGCTCCATCCACTTCAGCAGCCATTTCGTAGGAGTCCAAGAATCGCTCAACATTTGTACCGTTGACGCCTAAGTTCTTGTTCTGAGGTTTGATCTTTACCATCTTAGGTCGGACAGAGGTGGTTGGAGTAGCAGAAGATGCCATATCAAATAAAAGAGTTCCTAGGGGATCCAAAGAGCAGATTTCCAAAGTGGCTCACGTGTGTGGCAAGAGTAGGGTTTCGCCAAAAACGACAAGTATCTTGCCCAAGCGGTGCACAAATTGGGAGGACTTACTTCTAGGATAAGTTGCCTCCACGGATCAGATTTGAGAAGAGAAAAAAATAGGAGAAAGAAAAAAAAAGATTGGATTTCGAGGTTGATTTTAAATGTCTTGGGACTGTAAATCCCAAGGTTTCTGGTTTGATCCCGGCCCGGGGGACCAAATGTAGGACTCCAAACGGTGCTAAGCCATGGCAGTTCTGTGGAGGGGAAAGGTGCTGTTTAGGCTGCCCTCCTAGGAGTTACAATAATATTTAAATGTAACCGGAATCAAGGTCCAGAACCTTATGGATGAGAAATAAAAGTAAGGGAAGAGGATAAGAGTTGTCGGTAGCAATGGAAACAACACTATCTGAGGCAAGATGGTGCAGGTAAAGACTTGAACAAATAAGTCAAGGTTTGTTCAGAGTTCAATAGAACAAGACAGTTGTAAGTAACAACTCCCACAAGCTAATAACTCTGGTCGTCAGCAGCTGATTAGGAAAGATCAACTCAATCCCAACCAACCTCCAGGTTCTCAATGAACCTGCCCAACTCTCCGCAATCAAGCGCTTGAAGGGTACCAGATAACTGTGGGAGGCTGAACAAAACAAAAGCAATTTGTTTATGAAGCTCTAGAAGCAAATCAATAACGAATTCAAGCAAGAATATCCCAACACTTCTCAAGGGACTCAAGAATAGCGTGGCGAAATTCAACCTTAAAGAAGAAGGGAGGTATAACACTCCAGGTTTTAAGCTTAATAAAACCTCTTCAATCAAAAGTGATTGGCTCCAGAAAGATGATCAAGGAGAGATCAAGACCAGTATGGTCAAAAAAAGGGATCAGAGTGGTATAACACACCCAAGAATTCAGACAGACAGGAATTCTTCTTCAACCAGCAAGGCTATTGGTTGGTGATAAGGATCAAGGTCACAAGTGACAGAGTTTGAGTACGGAGGCTCAAAGGATCAAGGGGCAATCATGGATATACCCGGATAGTTTGCTCAGATAAGTGGGGAAGGATGCCCACGGATAAGTTGATTATGATGATGGGGGAAACAGATGAGATGAGATGATGATGGTCTGATGGGATGCTGGGAAAAAAGGCAGGGGAGAGCCCCTCCTTTTATAGACATGAGGCCCTGTATACTATGTACAAGAGATACTACAAATAGGTGCGGGAAAATGAAAACATAAAAAAAAGATGACATGAGAGGAAAAAAAAGAAATGTCGCCCGCGTCAAGAATGACCGCGGGCAACCAGATGGACACCTGCGACAGCGGTTGCGGGTGTCGACAACGGCTGTTGTCGCCCAATTGGTGGCGACAGCGGGGTGAAGGTTCCGAAGGCCGCGAGCGGTTGTCGGTCGGATCAGATGATGGGCAAGATGGACCGTTGTAGTTAGCGTTCCTTCTGATAGTACTACTCGAACCACTCAATTGATTGTAGGCCGATGAGAATTGGGTTGAGTTGAATGATGATGATGATGATGATTGATTCAAAGGAGTCAATCAAGGAGTGATGGTTGTGGATGATGGAGAGACAATCTTGAATGGCTCGGATGGCAGTATGATACTGAGTGGAAGAATGACCGTGACGGAGGAGGATAGGTTGTAGGCTTGAGATCCTAAGGAATGAGATTGGAGGAGGAGAGGAGATGGATTGATCAAGGATGATGATGAAATCGTCGAGGATGGTGAGATTGTCAAGGAGTTGATAGGTAAGGGGATCGGATGGACGATGGTTTTGATTGGAGGGTGGATAAGTGATGGTGGTGGTGATGATGGTGTGGTGGATGAGATAGATCAAATGAGAGTTGACAACCGTTGCAACAAGCAACGGCGTCGGTTGGATGAGAGGATTGGGAAGGATCGAAGGGATCGTTGAAGGTGGTTTGACAATCGCTTGCGTCGCCAAAAGCCAGGGCCGCGAGAGCGACAAGTAGGAGTTGAACATAGGAGGGGGGGATTGAAGCGGAGAGACAGGCAAGAGGCCTGTCCTAGACCGCTAGGACAGGGAGAAGTTGAGAGATGGGGGGAAATAAAGGTACCCATAGGGGTACAACCGAAAAAAAATATTTTATTTTATTTTATTTTATTTTATTTTATTTTATTTTATTTTATTTTATTTTATTTTATTTTATTTCTTTTTTCTTTTTTTTTTTCCGTGGTGTCCCGGATTGGTCACCACAACGTCATTCTACATCATCAATCCTGGTTTTATCCTCCAGCCTTATTGGAACACTTCATCACTCTCATGCTTCATTGCTATCCTCATCACTTCATTACTCTCATTGCTTCATTGCTGTCCTTATCACTTCATCACTCTCATTGCTTCATTTATATACTCATCACTTCATCACTCTCATTGCTTCATTGCTATCCTCATCACTTCATCACTCTCATTGCTTCATTGCTATACTCATCACTTCATCACTCTCATTGCTTCATTGCTATCCTCATCACTTAATCAATCTCATTGCTTCATCACTATCCTCATCACTTCATCACTCTCATTGCTTCATCACATCATCACTCTCATTGCTTCATCAGATCATCACATCATCACTCTCACCTTGCTTTATCACTGTCATCACATCCATCCTCTCATTGCTGTGGTGACCAATTTTGGACACCACATAAAAAAGGGAAATTTTTAAATTTTTTTGCGTTCTTTCATCCAACCTCATACCAGAAAAAAAAAATTATTTTTTTGTGTCAATATGGAAACCATTCTATTTCCTCTTCATTCAGATTCTCATTTTCCTACCGGTCTAGCAAGGCCAAAACAAGGATTCTTCAAGTCCCCCAGGCTCCAATTGCTGCAGCTTGTTGACCATCCATGGCAAGCGGTCGTCCACAACCTCCCAAATCCATCAGAGAATTGCAAATCCCCATCATCCCTTGACCTCTCAATCTTCATCTTCCTCCATATCTAGACAACCATTGCATCACCCGCAGCTACCTCTGTTGCCGGCAATCACCAACAACTGCCGTTGCGGGAGTTCATACCCCCCCTACTGCTCATCTGCCAACTAGCGGCTGTCCATTGGCCACCTGCTTTCATCTGTGACACAGGCAGGTCTCTCCTTTCATCTTTGTTCACATTTCCTGCATTGTCCTCTTAAAAAAAAGAAAAAAACTTTTTTTCCCCGCTTAATTTGTGTTATCCCTTGTAAGTAGTCTACAGGGCCCTTGTCTATAAAAGGAGGGGCTCTCCCCTGCCTTTTTCCAGGACATCATCTATCCATCATCCATCCATTATTTTTGGAATAAATAAATCTGTGGGGTCCATCCCCTTTATCTGAGCATCTCATCATCCTGATCCTAGGTATATCTTTGGATTTCCCCTTGATCCTTTGAGCCTCCATACTCAATCCTTTTATCCGTCCTCTGTGACCTGATCCTTATCACCAACCAATAGCCTTGCTGGTTGAATAAGAATTCATTGGGTTGAATTCTTGAGTGTGTTAAGCCACTCCTTTGATCCCTTTCTCCAACTGCTTTTGGTCCTGATCATTCATTTGATTGTCTTTCCACAATAAGTAACATTTGGCTGAGAGGTTTCTTTAATTTTGAAATCTGGAGTGTTAAACCTCCCTTTATTTCCTTAAATTTGAATTACGCCACACAATTAATGAGTCCCTTGAGAAGTGTTGAGTCATTCTTGTTTGAATTTATTACTGCTTTGCTTCTAGAGCTTCATAGAACAGATTGCTTTGTTTTGTAAAGCCACCCACAGTTATCTGGTACCCTTCAAGCACTTGATTGCGGAGAGTTGGGCAGGTTCATTGAGAACCTGGAGGTTGGTTAGGATTGAGTTGATATTTCCTAATCTTCTGCTGAAAACCAGAGTTATTAGCTTGTGAGCATTGTTACTTACAACTGCCTTGTTCTATTGAACTCTGAACAAACTTTAAACTTATTTGTTCAAGTCTTTTCCCGCACCATCTTGCCTCAGATAGTGTTGTCTTCCATTGCTACCAAATACTTCCAAAATCATCCCTTCCATTGATTCTTCATTCATAAGGTTCTGGAACTTGATTCCATTTACATTTAAATATTTTTGTAACTCTTAGGAGGGCAGCCTAAAAAGGCCTTTCCCCTCCAAAGAACTGCCTCCGTCTCAGAACCATTTGGAGTCTTAAATCACTTCATTGCTTCATCACTTCATCCCCCCTTTCATCACATCCCAACTGTCATTGCTTTATTGCTTCATCACTTCATACCACTCACTCTTTTTAAATGGCCCCTCAGCAACACTCCCCCCACAAGCATACTCAAAAAAAGCAAACTTACCCCTGGAACTCAACATCCAACAATCCTCCCCCATCAGCTTTCAAAGTCTCAAGTCAGCTCAAGAGAGCTGATCACATCATCCTGGTAAACTGGCTCAAAATTCTGTCCAACTACAATGCTTGCTTTGGATCCAACAATGAAACACAAGTTGGCCAACTTCCATCCTCTAAGGTTAATGGTTATCTCCTGATGGAAAATGAACTCAAGAATAAAGCCAAAGGTAGGCTGGATCTTTAATCCAAACAGATGCGGGAAAATTTCAAGAAATATCAAGCCAAGTACAAAAAAGCCCACTCAATGTCAATCTGCACTGGCTTTGGTATCACCAACTCCAATAAATCCAAGGGAATCAACTTGGTGGTTGATAAGTTGGACTCAATTTGTTGTTTTTATGTTCAAATGGATGAAATCTTTGGAAAGAAGGCCAATATCACCCTTTTAGCCGCTTTTGATGCCCAAAAATCAGATTCAGTTGATTCTGAGGACCTGGATGTGGATGCTAAACCTAGCAATGATGATCCCAATGAAAAATATGAGTGGCTTCAATCTGAGGTGGAGGAGGATATTTCAACAGAATCAGCTCCAATCACGTCTACCTCAAAATGGATCAACAATTCAAACCCTCCCTTGGACCCCTCACTTCCTCTTTTGGATTGCTCTCTTCTTGGGGCGGAAAAATTAATGAATTGTCCAATGAGGAGCAAGTTATTCCTGTATTGCCACTACCATTAAAATCTGCTCAAGTAAGCACCCAAGTTCTTTTCTCTTCTTTCTGGTTAATCCCAACTGATTTATATTGTAAAATAACAGCCTCATCCGTTCCTGATTGGCCAGAAACTCAAGCCAATGGGGCCTCCCACATTCCCTTCAAATGAGAGTGACAAAGCTCTCACACAAACCTCCTCTGCAAAGGGAAAGTGAAAGGCATCTGATTCCATCAAACTCAACTCTAATAGCTGTCAAAAGAAGAGAAACACTTGAAATTTTTCTGGCTTTGAGGATATCATGGAGAAGTGAGTTTAAAGTAAGTTCATTGATTGATTGTTCTTGCTTTCAAAATCAAGCTCATTCCTATTCCCCTCCCAAAAACATGAAATCACAAATATAATCCAAAAAAATTTGATTTTAAAAGGAGAAGTGGGATCATCAACTGGCTGTGGATTGTAAAAATTGGAAAGATGAGAGTTTGGCTCATCAACACAAGTTGGATTCTGAGTGGAAAATCAAACAGGCCAAGCTGGAGTTTCAAAAAGAGGAAAAGGAGAAGGATCCAGATCAAGACCAACTCAAAAAGTAGAGGGAAAGGCTAGCAAAAGAAAAAAAAGATAGGTTATTTGAAGAATCTGTGTCTTCCAGCTATGACAATATGTTCAAATCATTTCTTTTCATTTCTTTTCTATATGTATTCCTTTTCCTCTTATTTTTTCATCTTATTCTTCATTCTTGCCGCTGCCTCCACTATTCATGTCTCACTCCAGTCCCGCAACACGCTGCAAGTACTCACTCCAGTCTTGCAACCCGCTGCAAGTACTCCAAATCCAAACTGCTCAAATATAAATCTGTCCTCCTGGCTCAGATCCTGGGGAAGGTTTTTCCTTGTGCAACCAAAAGATTGCACCTCTGACCCCAGGCTTCTGAGTCAGGTAAGTACGGCAGCCAACTCAATCAACTGCCAGATCCTCTTCAAACTAATCTGTATTGTTCACTCATCAGAATCACCGCTACGCTCAACCTATGTCAACCACATTCATCCGTCACTGCCGCTGTTACCATTTCCTCTACCTTTCTCTACCTTTCTCCTCAAGCTCTCTGTACCAGAGTCTGTCTGGTTCTTTTTAGCCTCTCAATCCTTCATTATTGGTAGCCATGGCATGTATTGGTAGCAGTAAAACTGGGGATAAATAAAGGAAATTACTTGATTTCTTGGTTAGTAAAGATATTTAATTGGATAAAAATTTTGAAAATAAAAACAAAAAAATTATTTTTGATTGCAACAACGTTTGAGAGTATTTTTAACACCACCAATGAACAAATCTTTTTTATTTTTATTTTTATGTTTTTTTCCTAAGATATATTTTTCCACTGGCCAACTCCTTGCTAGTGTTTTGAGTTGTTCTATTGATTTTCATGGACATGGATATCCTAGTATGGGTGGCAGTATCCACTGCAGGAAAAGTAAAGTGTTTGTACTTGTTTGCTGCCCAAAAAATTTTCAAAATACCCTTTTTTTTGAAATGAATCCCAAACCCTAAGTCTGGGAACACAAATTAGCTGTTGGATAATTGATATTAATCCTTGTTGTTGATAAGTCTTCGATTTGATTTTTTTGGTTTGGACCACAAGTAAAAAAGAATAGTCAGAGAAATCACCTTGGTTAATATGGGGTAAGTTGTAGAAGGAGTCTGAGATGAAGGTGATGTGAGGTGAGCATTCAAAAGCAGTAAGGCCAGATTCAAATTCCAATGAGGAAAAGGAAGGGATGTTGTTTTCCATCATAGCTTCACAGTTGGAATTGAATGCAAGTTTGGCTAATTTTTGAAACATTTGGCACAATATATGAGTTACCTTGTCAGACCTAAGGTTCAAAAAAAATCTTTAGGGGAGGATTTGACAGCATCTTTCTTCAAATATTGTCCAAATATTTCAGAAGAGTCCATCCATTTTTGCCATCCAATTGCCCACATTTTCCCACCCCAAGATCTTGAGGGACCAACAGTGTTGAAATTTTTTTTGGATTGGTGAAGGAATGTTGTTACTGAGTTGATTTCCTTCTTCTCTTGCTCAGAGAATTCATTCAAAGGGATAAATTTGATGATTGAAACCATATCTTCATGATACGATTGATCTTGAACATATACTTTTCCAGAGCTGCAGTAATGGAACGGTTTGATGTTCTTTTTGGCCTGTTCCAACTCTTCAGGGGTGGGCTTTTGACTTTTCTTGACAATGGATGGATGAAGGTTCAAGGTACGTAGTTTTTGTGAAGACAAAAAAACTTTTCATTGATTGTTTCCTCAGTCACTTCCCATGCAATTTCAGAATCCTGAATTTGAGCACTCCTTCTCTGGAAAGCCCTTTTATTCCCACTTCTCTGTATGTTTTTCAAACTATCTCCTTCCATCTTTTTCCCTCACAACCGTATACTTTGATTGGGGTGAGGATCAAGATGGAAATCCATTAGTTGTAAAATTTTGAGTTTGGTGGGTGAAGAATGGGCCTTCAAGAAAGGGTGTCCAAAGAAGTGGAATTTCCAATTGCATTGCGTGGAATAAAAAAAAGCAAAAAAAAGTCATTAGTCTGGTATAAACCACTTAGATGATCAACAAAAATAGAAAATAAAAAAAATACCAGAAATTCTCCTACCAAAAAAACAAAAAAATAAAAAAAAAACAATCATCAGTCCGGTATAAACCACTTAGATGATCAACCAACACAGAAAATAACAAGAACATTACTGGTAATCTCCTACCAAAAAAAAAAAAAGAATGTCAGTCAACTTCTAAAGAACTGGGAGGAGGAGGAGGAGCTGAAGGGGGGGGGGGAAAGTCATCAGTTGGTTGATTGGCAAGCTATTGACCATTTGCTTTCCAATCAAGCAATTGATTGATTGCTTGCTTGCCAGTTGAGTTATTGATCAATTGCTTGCTTTCCATTTGGGCCATTTGCTTGATTGCCTATCACCCGGCAAGATGGTGGTGGGGGAAGATGGGCAGCAGGAGGAGGGGGAAGAAGGAGAGCAGGAGGATAAGGAGGGGGGGTGCTTACCTGTCTGAGAAAGGGTGCTTATTGGTGGTGCTTAGCAAGGGTCCTTACTGGTGGGGCTGAGCAAGGAGGGATGAACGGCCTTGAACTTGTAAAAGGAGGAGGAGGGGAGAGGTCAGCTCCAATGAATCAAGGAGGAGGAGGGGGGGGGGCTTACCTGGGGCACTGAGCAAAGAAGAATAAGGAGGAGGATGACTGGGTGAACTTGGAGGTAGGTGGAGGTGGATGGTGAGGTGGTTTGGTGAGGAGGAGGGAGGTGTGGACTGGTGGTTTGGTTTGGTGAGGTGATGATTTTTTTAGGAGGAGGGAGGATTGGAAAGGTGTTTTGGTGGGGTGAGGTGGGTGGTATGGAATTTGTGGTTCTATTTTTTGTCTAAGTACGCCAAAAAAAAAAAAAAAAAAAAACAGGAGTCAGCCTAGGATTCTGGGTTAAACAACCAAAACCAAAAAAATCTGGTGATGTTATTTTTCACTTATTTAAAAACCCAATGCTACTCATCAAAGTGAGCACGTGTGAGGGGTAGAATATTCTCTCTCATGGCTAAAGATGAGGTAGAAGATGAGTCTGGGATGACTTAAGGAGGATTGGGAATATCTTCTTCAAACATTTTGTCCCATTCATCTTTGATGTTTGCAAGAAGGTTGTGAATGATTACACAACTAATAATCAAGTTGATGAGGAAATTCATGTCTTTTGAGTATTGGAGCTTTTTTTGCATCTATTGTAAGCTGTCCCATCTTCCTTTCAGGATTTCTATGGCATGCTCAATCTGAAATTGTGATTGGGAAAGATGAGAGTTTAAATCAGTTTTGGATTGATCATTGGTTGACACATTGTGGTATGCTGGAACCACATATTCCCCACTAGCATAAGCTGAATTGGCCAGAGGGTATTGATCTTGGTCAAAGTAGTTATCTGGTTGTTGGGAAATCTGCATCCAATTGAAAACATATGAGTCATGAAAAGAACCCAGAAGGCCAGCATGGAGGGATATGAACTTCTTGTTGTTATCAAAAACAAGTTGTAGTGCCACAGAGTATCTATAAAAACAGATAACAAAAATTTTTCAGTGTATAATCAAAGTCTTTGCAAAGGAAATGAATCAATTGCCTTTTTTTCCAATCAAAATAATGGTTGCCATCTAGCTTGGGTTTTTGACTAAAGGGGATAGTGGCTCCATCAACAAAATCAATGTAACCAGGAAAGCCTTCAGTTTCCATTCATTGAGATATCTCCTTGTGGTCTTCTTTGGTTGGCCAAAAAAGGACCAAGCAACAGAAAGATAGGGTAGCAATCAGGACCCTTTTGGTGTATAAGTCAATGGATCCATAACTGATCAAGGATAGATTTTCTAATCAATGAGTTTCTGCTCCATTTCAATTTGATCCCAATCTACAAAGAGAAACAGCCAGTTGGATAGCTGGATTGCATTGAGGATTCCAAGAATTGTTCTGGAAGATTTGGTGCTCTTCAATAATCTCCAAAAGTTCCATGAAAGAAGTAAATAAAGTTTGGAACAGTTTCTGGAAGCTTAAGTCAGACAGTAGGTGAAGCTTTTGCCTTTCATACATAGGGCTGCGGAGAGTGTGTCTTTGTGGAACCATGTATTGCTTTTCCAATAGATAATTCAAAGCTAACCAAGTTGATTCCAAAATTGGAGTATGAATCAGAGTAAAATAATAAAAAAATTCCAGTCAGACTTTTTTGTGTTTTCAACATGCTGCTGGGAAGTTTGATTGGACATTTTGAGAAAGATGGTGATGTGATGATGATGGGATGTGTGTGATGTGATGGTGATGTGAAGCAATGGAGATGTGAAGTGATGGAGATGTGAAGCAATTGAGATGTGAAGCAATGCAGATGAGATGTGTGTCATGCGTATGGATTTGATGAGTTGGAGGTGTGGATGGGTGTTTTGCATGCCATAGATGGTGGATGGATGATAATAGCGGGTTTGGCCAAAAAAATGGTGCTTTTTCTGACTTTGATACGCTTTATTGTCTAAATACAACAAATAAAATCACCAAGCATTAGATTGAATTGCCAATAAAACAGATCAAATTGTGAATCAAGTAATCCCCATAGGACCTGCAACTTCCAAAATTGACAAAAGCAATTGAATTTGAGACACAGTGAGACAGTAACCCCCCCACACAGACACTGACAGGAGTTCCAGTACTTCAGAAGAGTTCTATACAGCTGTTTTGAGCAGCTTTGAGTGACTCTTACAGGTAGAACACAAGAGAGAAATCATATTTGCAAGTTTCAGTTATGAGCCAGAGGATTGCTTGCAGAACCACAGTACTAGTGCAGACAATTCTCCATATAATCTTCAGGAACTGTTGTGAGTAGATTATTTTTTCAGATATTAATATTGCTTCAACCACCTAATTGTCTAGTGCAACAATAGTGGCAGCCATCAATCTACAGGATTGTTGGCCAAAGCATACTCCTGCATCATAGTCAGATTGGCAGCGCAGAGGGTGATTAATTGAGTGGATTGGGAGGGCAAGTATCTTAGAGTATCATATACAAGTGATCAAAAAAAATTTTTCAATGGGGTAAAGAAATTGTCCTTACCGTAGCATATAAAAAAAAGTAAGTAAGCAATTGATTATCATTGTTTCAGCTGCAAAGTATGGATCTAACTTAACTTCTTGTCCAAAAAAAAGTGCCAAGGAAGTTATTGATTGACTCATTCCTCCCTGCTAATTGAGGGAAAGCTTTGAGTTTTGTGTTGGAACCAAGTACCAACCAGCATAGCAAGATTGACAAAGCTATCTCCAGTAGCTTAGAGCCAACAGAAAGAGCCAGATTTCCAGCAACAGACATCATCACACACTGTAATTTGTGATTCCCTATTAAAGCCTTTGCAACTGTGGAATTAGAACGGGCTAAAAGAGCTAATCAAAATCTAACACCACCTTTTTTGGAATGATGACCAGGAGAAAGGGGGCTCAGCTTGCGCTCCCCAGAAAATTCAACCATAAGAGAAGACAACCTACCTCCAGGCACAGTGAACCTTCTGACTTGCCAAAGTCAGAACAGAATCCAATACCTGGAGGAAGTAGCAGAAAACAAAATTGAAAACCAGTCCTATTTCTTGACTCAGGCCCTGGAAAAGTACAGGGCCCTCATCAAATTGTTAGGAAGGGACAGATTGATGAAGGACACAGAGTACTGGGAGGCAACTCAGATAAAGAGGCTTTTGATGCCAAAACCAAGGGTAAAGAAAAAATTACTGGAGGAGGCTACACCTCCACAAGTAGCTTCAGGCTCCCAGGAGCCTTTGAGGAACAATCAGATGTCACCTCCCCTCAGCAAGGGGATTAGAATGAGGAGAAAAAGGGAGCCCAGGAACTCCATCTATGGGTAGATGATGAGGATGGCCCGGTCTCTCCAGGGAGGCTTCCAAGTCTTGGAGGAGGAGAGAGGAAAAAGAGCCAAGAGGGGTTGAAGTTGTCCTTAGAATCAGAAATTTTGCTAGATAAATTTTGAGATATTGTATTTAATTAGACTCTTCATATTAAAAAGGCTGCGGTCCACACCAAAAAGTATTGTATAGAAGGATTTTCAGCCATAGATAAAAAATATTCTTGTATTGTTTCAGACCGTTTGAATTTGAAATCCATTCCGGCCAGTTCTGTGAAAGATATAGAGGACTTGACCAATAAGATAATAGAGCTAGACTTGAGAAAAGTGCAGACAGGTGAGTTAATTAATTGGATGACAAGGTAAAAAATATTGGTGACTCCTTGAAAGAATCATCAAAAGAATCTATGAAAATTAAGAAGGATTTCAACTGATTGACCTCCATGGTGTTACAACTGAGTCATGGATATGAGCTGTTAGAGAATAAATTTGATAAAAAATTGAGTTCTGTTAAAGAAGATATATTGAAATTTCAGGTGGTGTCAGAGCAGAGTCTGGACAAATTACTTACCAAGATTGATAAAGTCAATGGACTATCAGAGCACAACAATGACAAGCTTTCTAGTAGGTTGTTATCCTTGTCCTAAAATAACCAAAGTCATGCCATAGAACCCAGAAACCAAGAAGAGCTGCAGAAAAAAAGGCAAAAAAGTTGCAGAGGACAATGATCTGGTTTAAAATTCTGGTAAAAGTGAGGTTTTTAAGCAGATATTACAGGGATTTCCAAAGATAAATGAATGGCCTGATTTCTCTGGGGAGGGTGAGTATGATCATACTGAATTTATTTAATGGATTGAAACCCTGAAAGAGGACACAGGAATTCCTGATAACTTGATTACTAGCAGGTTGAGTATTCTATTTAAGTGAATAGCCTCAGATTGGTTTAGGGACAGAAGGAGTGCAGTAGGTTTACAGGACTAGGACTTTGGGAAAATAGAAATAAATTCAAAATTTGGTACATCAAATTGGAAAAGAAAATGCTTAACAGCCTTCAACCATGATAGATTCCTAGCTGGTGTCACAACACTGGCAAAATGGGTTACAAGACAAAGGAAGGGGCATAGAGCATGTGACCCATACCTTGCTCAGGAAAGTATTAATTTGAATTTGGTCTCCCTGATGGATGGTGAAGTTTCTGTTAAAATGCGAATGCACTCAGGTAATGTGCATAGGAGTGTGTAATCCAAATTGGATGCAAAAATGGGCCTCCATGGCCCATTGGACATCACGTGGGCCACGTGGGCCTATGTAAGTGTTATTGGTTTTGGGCATTTGGGCGCCAAAACACGTTTTTATGGTCTTTTGGGACATGGGCCCGCCAGGGTGGATGGGCCACCCAAGCCAGATGGGCTTATTTGGGCATAAAAGGGTCCAAGCTTTATTATGGACATACTTGGCCAGAAAGGCTTGCCCGCCAAAGTATGTAATTCTCATGATTTGGGCTTGGGGCGGCCCATTGGGGCCACCGCTTGTGTCGCGGCCCGCTTGGGGCCGCCTGTGTTCCTTGGTACGACCCACGTGGGGCCCAACAGCCCGCGCGGGGCTGTCGCGTGGCCGAGGGATCCCATGCAGGCCCGGCTGGTCGCGCCCGGTGACCAGCGCCGCGGAGATGGGGCTCGCGGCCCCGGCTTGCTCCCCCTCCCCTCGCTTGCCTTGCAAGGGGGATGGGGGCAAGCTGGCTGAGTTGAACCAGCCAGCAACCAACCGTGACAGCGCGGTCGGTCAGGGCAGGGGGGACCTGACCACCCCCTTGCCCAAGGAGGGGGCGGCACCGGCTGCAAGAGTAGCAACCAGCAGGTGGGGGGGGGGGGGAATTCATCACCCCTCCACCACTGATTGTGTGAAGCAACCAAGCAAAGGGGCGCTCTCTCCCCCCCTTTACCAAGGGGGAGGAGCAATGGGCCTGGGGGGACCTGATCACCTCCAAGGCCAATTTTCTTGACAACGCCCTGGGGGTATCAAACCCCAGGGCCCCTGGTGAGGGGATTTGACTGCCCCTACCAGGGATTTGAGAGAAAGAGGGGGGGGGACAGCATGTCCACTGGTCACACCCCCCCGATGTGAGTCTGAGACCGGACCCAGGTGTGCCCTGGGTCCCACCTGGCCCATTTGAGGGGCCAGGGGCTGGCTGCATGAGGCAACCAGCCCTTAAAAAAGGTAATGAGGTCATCATGGCTGGTTGTAACGGACAACCAGCCAAGGGGATTGAACAGTTAAGGGGCTGGTTCAGCCCCATTGAGGTGGAAACACCAGAAATAACCGCAATAGGCTGGTTGTAAGGGTACAGGGACTGATGCCATGTGGGCTGATGTAGTCCAAACCAAGTAACAAGGCAAGTAGAGCCTGTAGAGCTCTTTTGGGGCGGAAAATTTGCCTTTTGGATTGTTGTATCATGGGCTCACAAGAGGCCAATCTTTTGTACTTAAGGAGCTCTTCTCCCTGCTGTTTTCCATCCATTCATTCATCATTCCAATCAAATTCATCCAACATATTGCCCCATTGTGAGAGCCCCATTAGCCAATATTGACACCCAGTGTCCAGCATTTCTTTTGCTTTAAATAATTCTCATTTGCCTAAGCTAATTGCTGGCCATAATTCTAACAGTTTCATTTGCAGTAAAGAAAAGTATGAAAAATACAGATGATTGCTCCAACTTGATTAATATACTTGAAGACATAGTAGAGGATACATCTTTGGGCAGAATAAAGTAATACCCTCCTAATGAAATCCCTACAGAAAATTCCAACAAGAAAAAAGCTCCCTTGAAACCAAGCCCACAAAACACTGAACTTTCTTGTTATACTTTTGGAATGGCAGGAAATACTTCCAGAACTTTTCCTCAGAAAGCTAGCAAAGTAAAAAACATAGAAGCAGAGAAAGGTGAAAAAGTTGAAATTAGCTATGAGTATCATGATGACCATAGTGATGTGGAAGATAACAACCTGGTTCTAGGTTGCATCAATTCTTTTGATGCATCAAATGACTTGGTACAGATTTCATTCTGTGGTAAATCTTGCAAAGTGCTTCTGGATTCTGGTACTTGTAAGTCTATAGTAGGAAAAAGGTACTTAGAAAAGTTCTTTCCACAGTGGGAGAAGCACTTACCAGAGTCATCCAAGATGAGCCTGCAAAGCTGTTTTGGTACCTTGTTACCCTTGGGAATGGTCAAAATTAGATTATTCCTAGAGGGTTTGGCTTTAGTAATCCATTTTTTAGTAATTGATAATACTGACATTGAATCTGTCATAACTGAGAGTGATTACATGAAGAGGTAATGTTTCAGTTTGTTTGATGAGAAAAATTCTTTGTACTGTACAATTGAAAAAAGTGCAAAATTTTAATTCAATAATTCTGATAAAAATTTGGTGAATAATTTTTCAAAGGAGAATTTTGAGGATGTGCTCATCAGAGATTCAAAGATCAGTACTTCCTTGAAAGGAGATGAAAAGAATGATCTAGTTTCCCTGCTTTTTAAACACAATAACGCTTTGGCAACAGTGAATCAGCCTTTTGGTTCAGTCATAGGAAATGAGTTTAAGATCAATTTGACCAAAGATAGATAATATCCCCCAGCTTTGAGAAAACATCCTTTCCCTGCTAGCCCCAGGAGAAAATGGGAACTGAAAGAAATATACATTTTTGAAATTAAATGTAATTAGGAAAGTTGGTGCTAATGAGTATGTAGATATCACCATCCCTTTTATCATAGATTGGCACAATTGGAAGACAAAGATGGTTGGGGATTTTAGAGCACTAAATTCCTATAATACCCCTGAAAAATATCCTATGCCAAAGATTGTTGAGTCTTTGAGTAAATTTCACCAAGCTAAGTAAATCTCTTGCACGGGCATTCTGAAAGGTTGTAATTAGAATTTTTTGGACCCTGATAACAGGAAGTTAATGAGGATATTATTCCATTTGGGAGTATTTGAATACCTGAGAATGACTTTTGGTATCAAGAATGCTCCATCACACTTTCAAAGAATGATGGATTCAGAGTTTCATGAAGAGCTGATGAAAAAATGGTTGATAATCTACATAGATGATATAATTATATTTTAAGAAAAATGGGATGAAAATAAAGAAAGAACCTCATTAATACTTAAGAATATAATCAAGATGAATATGAAAATATACCTGAATAAATGTTAATTTGGATTCAATGAATTGAAAGCTTTAGTTCATATTGTGAGTGGTTTGTCACTTTGTATAGATCATACAAGAGTATCTGCTGTATTACTGAAGCCAATTTTTGAGTTGAAAGCTCACAGACTTGAGATCTATTTCAATCAAAGACCAACAGAACTGAAAACCAAGAATGAGAGGTGGAACAAGATGGATAGAAATGAAGAGTGACAGAACTAATCACAAGTTGTCTTACCCACAACAGTTTCAGATTTGAGGATTCAGAGAAACACAGCAATATATTAAAGGAATGAAGTGTTTTGAGACAAGGGATTGAATCTGAATGGAAATCTGGAGTAAGCGAGGAGGGCATAAGGGTCCAAGAAGTTTGAGATAGGTCAAGTATGAACCTCATTTTTGATCAATTGATGAGTAGAGGCAAGCTGTTGTTGTCTTTGAGCTGATGAATTGAGCGGGGTAGTTAGTGTTGAAGCAAGGAAAGATGGCGGAAGAAGGTTGAGTGGTGTTATTGGGATTGTTGGACAGCAGCAAGGAGGTAGATGTTTTTAGGTGAGCGGAGTCCGGGAATTCAAAGAATGAAGGATGTCAAGGATAGGAGAATGAGGATGAGGAAGATAATGATGGGAGGAGCAGCAGGTGAAGATGAGGATGAGGATGATGGAAGAAGCGGGGAATGAGGATGAGGATGATGGAAGAAGCGGGGAATGAGGATGAGGATGATAGAAGAAGCAGGGAATGAGGATGAGGATGAAATTTGATGGGAGGAGCCGGATGATTGATGTGAGTTGTGAGGGGAGTCAGGTCTTGGGTTCAACCAGGGTGAGAACCTGACACAGCAAGTTGAGGACCACAGGTTTTGGGGCAACTACATTGGACATGAAAATAGTGACACACCGCTGTGATCAAATGTGAGGTGAGAAGATTGTGGATGTTAAGTAAGCAGTTGATGAGCACAGTGCAGGTTTTGTTAGGGAGTTGGCTAGCATGCAGCTGGAGGAAACTAAGCAGGTGATGAGGAAATGGTTATCTTGCTGCTCTCAAAGCCATTTGATCTGAGTATCAATGTTCTTAAGGGAACCATGGTGGGAGTCTTGATTAAAAAGATCATTAAGAGCTTTGTTTTCAATTAGAGCGCAGTGAGTCAACTCAAGAGAGGGATTCATTTCCTTGATAAAATTTGAGATCCAGATTTTTTCTTGTGTTTCTAGCACAGGCGTCTTGAGTTTGCCCTCAGTGTATGAGAGTGAGATGTCGGGCTGAAGCTTTCTGTGCCAAGAGACAGCACAGACATAGAGGAGTATTACATAGCCGGTATGGCTCCTTTGTGACTTGGGATCTATGCCTCCATCTGAGTCACTGTAGGATTCAATATTGTAGTCAAAGGAATTGTTGCAAAGTTGAAGAGCAAGTTTTGTTGATGAGTGAAGGTAATGCCAGATGTGCTTGGATTCCATCCAGTGAAACTTTCCAGGCTTATTATTGAAACAAGAGAGGTTTGAGAGAGCGTAGGAGATATTGGGACAGGTTCTACTTTCTATAAATTTAAGAAATCCCATTGAGGAGCAACAATTTATGTTCAGTCCAAGGTAGGCCGCATGATCATCATTGGAGGCAGAGCTTAGCTTTATGTTGGGAGTAATGGGAGTGGAGATTGGTCTGCAATTGGCGAGTCCAAGTTCTAGCAAGGTGGTCTTGATATGACTTGATTGTTGCACATCTGGTCCATCATTTGTTTCCACAATGTGGTTTCCAAGGATCTTGGTGAGGGGACCGTCAGCGGATATTTTGAAGCTGGTTTTCAGGTATTCTCTGAATTTGACCAAATTGCCAATTATCAGAAGATTGTCTACGTAAATGAAGAAATGGATTTGTTTATTGTGGTTACTGTACAGACACAGGTTGGCACTTTAGACTGAGAAACCTTGATTGAGGAGCCACTTCTTTAAAGTCTTGTACCAGCTCTGAGGAGCTTGCTTAAGGCCGTATAAAGCTCTGTTCAGCTTGAGGAAAGGGAAGTTTGAATTGTAGCCAGCTGGAGTTTTGATGTAGATCTCTTTTTTGAGTGGCGCATGAAGGAATGCAGACTTAATGTCCATTTGCCATAGGTTGAGCTTGTGATGCAGGGCATAAAATAAAAGAACTCGCAAGGTGGTGATTGAGCCAGTGGGTGCATTGGTTTCTCTGTAGTCAAAGAAATTGACTTTCTTGAAACCCTGAACGCAAAATCTTGATTTGAATTTAACGCTGGCGCCGTTCGGTTCTTCCTTGATTCTATATACCCACACAGTGGAGAGGGCACTTTTGCCGTTGGGAAGTTGGTGACAACCTTCCCATACTTTCATCAAGTCAATACTGTTGAGTTTGGATTTCATTTAATTCATCCAGAAGTCTTTGTTGTTGCAATGGGTGGCCTTGTAGTAACTCTTTGGCACAGAGCGGGCGATGAATCCGTACCTCTGGGGTTGTTGAAGGGAAGATCTATTGCAAAGAGGGCGTGTGGGGATGGCGACAAGCTGTTTGGAGATTTTTTTATTGTCATTAGAGGAGTGGTTGGAAGACAAATAATTTCTTCCCTGGGGAGATGACAAAGGTTTTTTGTCAGAGACATGTACAACAGAGAAAATTTTGGGAGAGGGGATAGACAGTGGTAAGTATGGAGAGGAATTTGAGGAAAAAACAATGGGAGTGGAGGTGATGGATGAGGTGGTTGAATTTAGATAGTCAGTGAGGGAGGTTTCATTAGTAATTTTAGAGTAAAAGGAAGAGTCAGAAAGAGAGAGAGAGTCAGAAGCAGTGAGAGATGAAGGGAGATTTTCAAAAACTTTAACATGTTTTGAGAAAAAAATGTTTTTTGAGTCAGGAAGATAGACTCTGCAGGAGTTAAGGTTAAAGTCAAAGCCTAAAAGGATTCCTTCCAGTCCCTTTTCATCAAATTTCACAGAGTTGGAGGATTAGGATTGATTCACAAATATTGCCTTGGAACCCAGTGTTTGGATGAGACTGAATTTGGTTTGCTTGCTTGTCCACTGTTTGTGAGCAGAGGGCTTCAAGCAAGAAGATGGAATCATGTTGAGGATTTGACAGGAGCTGACTAGTATCTTGTCCCAGAGAAAGGACGGGATTGTCATGTTGATAATTGCTTTTTGGGCAGCCTCAAGAACAATAAAATTTCCTTGTTCCGCAACAGGGTTGTTTTGAGGTGTATAGGGTTCAGAGGTTGTGTGTTTGATCCCACGTTTGATGAAGAATTGAGATAGGAAATTTTTTCACAAATTTTCCGCAATTTTCAGAGTGAAAGTTTTTTAGAGACCAACCAAATTTATTGGAGTAAAGATTGATGAATTTTATTACCTCATTGGTAACATCAGACTTGAGTCAAATGGGGATGCAAATTTTGAATTTGGAATAGTTGTTGGTGAGAAGGAGAAAGTACCTGTTACCCAATAGGGAGGATGGATGGATGGGCCCACAGACATCCACATGTATTTTCTCAAAAATCTCTTTGCTGTTGGGAAGTTGTCCATGAAAAAATTTTTGACAGATCTTTCCTTTAGCACATGAAAAAAACTCAACCCAGTCCCAGCGTAGATTGGAGAATTCTTTTGACAGCAGTTGAGTTATTTCCATGTGGGGGTGGCAGAACCTGTTTGTGGATGGTTGAGAGAGAGATGAATGAGTAGGACATTGTTGGAGTGCAGGGATCACCTCCGTTGATGTAAAAAAGATTGTCTTCAATGGTGCTGGTCAGAATTAATTTGCCGCAGAAGAAGACAGCAAATCTTTTGCTGGAGACCAGAGCCAGTGAGAATCCCTTCCAAACAAGTTGTCTTAGAGAGATCAGGTTCACAGCTAGATCAGGGACATAGAGAGAGTCTTGCAAGTTTAGCATGGAAAAGGCAGTTGTGAGTGTAGCAACGCCACATCCTAAGGTGGGAATTGGTGCTGAGGGATTGCCAGTCTTAATTTTGGTGTTGTTGGGACCAAGGTGCATAAAGAAGTTAATATTGTTGAACATGCAATTGGATGCCCCAGATTCAAGTAGAATTTGGTTTTGGTCCAGAGAGCAAGAGGTGACCATAGCAAAGTTATAAGCAAGATGAGTGGAACAAAATTTTGGGGGCTTTGACGGAGAGGAGCCTGTACTCTGAGCCTTTGGATCTTAACTTTGGTGATATCCAGGATTGGGTTTCAGGTGAGGATACAGCCACTAGCATTTGCTTTGATCATTATTTGCTTGCGGATTGTGACAGGTGGATCTGCACTTGATGACCTCTGTTCTGTTTACCATTTCCAAGGCGTATGAGCTAGCTACTACTTCATTTTTTACTTGATTCAAGTGTTGGAGGACAAGATTGGCATTGATTTTGGATTCTCCAAGAGAGTGTGTTATTGTTGTTTTGAGATGGTTGAGTTGAGGGGGGAACTTGTAGAGAAGAAGGTAAGCAGAAATTTTGTTGTCCATCTGGATCCCAATTTTGGTTATTTGGAGGAGGCACACTCTAGCATTGGTTATGAATTTATCTACCTTCTTGGGATTAAACTGAAGGTTCAGAAGATTGAAGAAAACTCTTGATTTATTTGCCGTCTGCAAAGAGGCATCTTATTCATTGATGGACTTCCACAGTTTGATGCCATTGGTGAGGAGATGATCTTTCACGCAGTTGATGTAGGTGCAATTGTCAAGCTTTGCAAGTAAGTAGCCAAAAATTTCTAGATTTAAATTGGGTGGACATTTATCTGGTTTGGTGGAGTTTAGCCAGTGAGCAATGCTCTTGAGAGAGAGGATGGTATGGATTTTTGATTGCAAGAGGGAGAAATTGGAGTCAGAGAGACTGGTTACTGAATCTGTGAGAGTTCTGAGTAACGACTGCATGGAATTCATTGGTCTTGAGGGTGTTGTCCAATTGAGTTGAACTTTTGGCTTTTAACTGTGTTGAGTTGAAAGCTCACCAACTTGAGATCTATTTCAATCAAAGACCAATGGGACTGACAACAAAGAATGAGAGGTGGAACAAGATGGATAGAAATGAAGAGTGACAGAAGTAATGAAAAGTTGTTTTACCCATAACAGTTTCAGCCTTGAGGATGCGGAGAAACACAGCAATATATGAAAGGAATGAAGAGGTTTGAGACAAGGGATGGAATCTGAATGGAAATCTGGAGTAAGCAAGGAGGGCGTAAGGGTCTAAGAATTTTGAGATAGGTCAAGTATTAACCTCATGTTTGATCAATTGATGAGTAGAGGCAAGCTGTTGTTTTTTTTGAGCCAATGAATTTAGCAGGGTAGTTAGTGTTGAAGCAAGGACAGATGGCGAAAGAAGGTTGAGTGGTGTTATTGGGATTGTTGGACAGCAGCAAGGAGGTAGATGTTTTTAGGTGAGCAGAGTCTGGGAAGTTGAAGAATGAAGGATGTCAAGGATAGGAGAATGAGGATGAGGAAAAAATGATGGGAGGAGCAGCAGGTGAAGATGAAGATGAGGATTATGGAAGAAGCGGGGAATGAGGATGAGGATGATGGAAGCAGCAGGGGAGGAGGATGAAGATGACAATTGATGGGAGGAGCCGGATGATTGATGTGAGTTGTGAGGGTTTTCAGGTCTTGGGTTTGACCGGGGCAAGAACCTGATGCAGCAAGTTGAGGACCACAGGTTTTAGGGCAACTTCATTGGAAATGACAATAGTGACATCAATACCCAGTAATACTAAAGAAATGCAAAGTTTTTATGGGTTTTGAAGGGTACTATAGACTACAAATTAGATATTTTGGAGTAATAGCTTCAAGTTTGTATAAAATATGTAGTCAAAATGGGTCTTTTGAACTGAAAAAGGAGAGGCTTTAGGCCTATGAATTGCTTAAGACAATTTTGACAACTGCACCACTATTATTCCATCCAGATACTAAAAAAACATTTAAGGTATATGTGGACGCATGTATGGAAGTTCTTGGAGCTTCATTGCACCAAGTACAGATAGTAAATGATAAAAAGGTTGAAGGACAATTTTTTTTATATCCAGAGAGCTTAAAGATAGTGAGAAAGAATATGGTGCCCCACAGTTAGAGTGTTTGTGTTTGGTTTGGTAATTAGAAAAATTATATTATTACTTAGATGGATGTCAGTTTGAGGTCATTACTTACTGTAAAGCTCTTAAGTCTCTACTGGACCTGAATACACCCAACAGGAATAGGTTGAGGTGGAAGATTTCCATCCAAGAATGGAGAGTTTCTATGACAATAGCTCACAGGGAAGGGTTGATACATAAGAATGCAGATGGTTTATCTTGATGGGCCCTACCCAATGACATAAATAACCCTGCTTATGAAACTAAGGATACTGTGTACACATTGCTTATCATGGCCATTTAAATGATTAATTTGGAACAGAGCTTCTGGGATTCTGTATTTGAGTCTTATTCAAATAAAAAAAAAAAACTTCATTAATAGTAGAAATTCTGCAATAAAAAATTAATAGAAAATACTTGTTTGGAGGAATAGATGAAGAATGGAAGAAGGAACTACTTGATGGTGGATTGGTGCTTTTTGATGGTTTTTTATATCATAAGTCAGCCCACTGCTTTTCTTTAGTATTGACAAAAGATGAGCACATACAGTTATTGATGAATGAATGCCATGACAATATCTGTTCAGGACATCTATCTAAAGAAAGAAAAACAGACAGAATTAAGAAAATAGCTTGGTGTCCAGGTTGGAGAAACACTTTCTCAGACTACTGTGATTCTTGTGAGAGACGCAAAAAGGCCAAAATACAAAGATGAAAGAGGTATGGGCTACTACAGTCCAAAGAAGAACCAAAGGAAAGGTGGTCCACTATTCATATGGAATTTTTATCTGGACTGCCACCAGGGGGGAAAGATAATCATAATTTTGTACTAGTGATAGTTGATAGGTTCTCTAGGAGAGCTAGGTTTCTACCATTTTACAAGGAAATTTCTGAAATGGATATAGCTTTATTATTCTGTAATAGCATTGTAAGTGATGTAGGTTGTCCACAGAACATAATTAGTGACAGAGACCCTAAATTTACTTCTGAATTCTGGAAGAGTTTTTTTGATCTAGTAGGAAATAGTTATCTTCCTCAACAGCTTACCATCCAAAGACTGACGGTTGAGCTGAAAGAATGATACAAACCTTGGAAGACATGATAAGGAGGTATTGTTCATATTTAATTGATTTCAAAGAAAATGATGTTTATACACATGATTGGGTATCACTGTTTACTGATTTAGAATTTGCCTATAACTCTTGTAAGAATTCTACCACCAACATGTCAAATTTTAAACTAGAAATAGGTTTTATTCCGCACATGCCCAAGGATATTATCCTGAGAAAGAGTATCATACTACATCCCTATGCTGATTTTTTTAGAGAAATGATGATTAAAGCTGAGAAGTATGCAAGTAGATGTGTTAAAGAAGCAGTAGAATACAGCAAGAGTAGCTGGGATAAAACTCAAAAAGATCATGAAATCAAAATTGGAGAAATTGTCTTGATTTCAACAGTGAACTTTTATAACATAGCAGGACATGGAAAGCTTAAAGACTAATTTGTTGGAAAATTTGTAGTAAAAGCTTTACATGGGAAAAATTCAATTCAAGTCATTCTGAGCAAAGAATTTGACAGGAAAAATCCAACTTTCCCAATCAGTCTGGTAAAAAAGTTCATAGAACATACTGAAAAGTTTCCATTGAGGAAGGAACCTGTATTTTTAATCCCAACTCTGCAGGATGTTGAGGAAGAGCTACCTCACAATATATTTAAACATGAAATAATTAGGAGGGATGGTAAAGATCTAAGACTCTATCTGGTGAGGTTTAAGAACAAATTAGCTGATAGTGATTTATGGCTAGAAGCTAAAGACGTCAAAAACGCTGATATAGTATTGAGGAGATATAGAGCCTCTAAGAGGGGTGGTAGGCAGTGTCAGCAAAAATTAAATTGAAGTTTTCCAAATGTCTACACAACTCATATGTCTTGTTGGTATAGTGGTTAAGTACTAGGCTTATTTTCCACTATTTGGAACCAAGTTCACTGGTTCAACCCACCATAGAGCCAAGAATTGTTGAGCTTTGGGTCTCCTCTCATTACCATCCTTTTCTCCTTATTTCTCTCATTTTTATTTCTACCTTTTTGTTCTCATTTTTATTTCTTCCCCTTTCTGCATTCTTTTCTTTTTCTCCTTTTTCTTGTGTGCGCTCTTTCCTCCTATAACCCACGCACCATACATTGAATATGCAAAATGAACCTCCTGGACAAGACAGCTTGACTCTCAATCCATCCCGCTGTCAATCTTTTCATCAAGATTTCATCTCAACCCATTGGGCTCTCCATCTTTGCGTCAAGATTTCATCATCCATCCGGCTTTCCATCTTTGCGTCAAGATTTCATGCTTGAGGGACCTTCAAGGAAACACTGATCTGGAGTAATATTAATTTGGCACAACACAATTTAGCACAGAATCCTATCTTATCCAATTGTATGACCTTGTGTGTTTTTCCATCTTCCAATTATCTTGCTCTGCAACGTCTTTCCATTCAAGTCTGGAGGAAGTGGCTTTTCAAGATCATCTATTCTGTCCTGCTTTTTTGGTAACTTACTGATAAGGCCGGGGAAGGCATTGATTTTTACATTGTTGCTTGTACTTTACATTTTTTCCTCTTTCTCCAAATCTGATTCTTCTTCAGAACTGGTTTTGGTTTGTTATTTATGAAATATAACTGTCAAAAGTTTCAACAAAATTAACAGTAAAAACCACCATTGGAATTCAAGTTATCTATTTACACAAAAACCAGTTTTCCAGCATGAACAATTTTCAACAGCCACCATTCTAAAGAGCCTATAGAAGCTATTCCTTTACTCACTCAGGAAAAATTTTTGATATGGCGCAATCAAGTTATAAGCATGATGGACCTACAGGAGGACCTCTACGCCAGACTCACCAAGAAAAGTTCAGACGCATATGGAGTTCCTATTGGTCTTAATCATACAGAAAATTTGCAAATTTGAACAATCCTCATTTCTAAACTCAATACTACAGTACAAGCAAATATTATAAAACCTGAGAAAAAAAAGGATGCTCATCTTATTTGGGCAGATATCAACAGCTATTTTTCTTCCAATCACGCTTCAAATTGGGCTAGAATTTTCAAGGAATTCCTTAGGACTCCATTTACAAGCTCCAATATACTTGGGTTAATCACTGACAATAGAATGGCTATTTCATGCTTACATGAAGTTGGAATTGATTTACCTCCCAATATCATTGCGTATCTCATTTTAGAGAAGCTTCCTGTGTCAATTGACACTGCTGTTCAGCAAATCACCCATTCAGACAAGAAGATTGCTCCGGATCAAGTCCTAGATCATCTTTGTATTTTCCAAAACAACAAATTCCTCAACAAGACGTATCCCTCCAAGACAAAAAGGAAGAAAGTTCTGTGTCATTTTTAAATTCCAATATTAAGCAGTGTAATGACAAGTGGCATAATCCAAAAGAAATTCATCCTGAAGGAAGGTGTTGGAAACTCTATCCTCAGCTCAGACCATTGTATCCTTCAAGGAAAAAGAGATCTGGATCAAACGACTCTGGAAGTGAGATCACTTCAGTCAGCTCCTTTCACACAAGTTTCCTATTCTCCAAAAAGAGCTTTGTACTGGATTCCGGGTCCTCAAGACACATAGTTTCTGAACCATCCATCTTTTTCCTCTTAGACCAATTGATGAAAGGTCTCAAATCAACAAGCTCTGGCACTAACTCTCTAGCTTACAAAGGTGAAGGAACTATCAAACTGGAAGACAAAAAAGGATGGAAAATCACTATTTCAAATGTTCTCTTCTTGCCTCTATCTACTGCAAACTTATTTTCAATGAGATCAATGCTTCTTGATGGATATGTTGTGAAGTTCAGAGATGACAATTTTGTTGTAAAGAAAGGGAATTGGATCATGTTTGGTAGATATGTTTGCAACATTCCAGTTCTGACATTCTCTACTGAATGGCATCCACCAGTTTCCCACCTGTCTCAAGATGAGTCTCTTCAAAAATTGCTTGTTCATGTGAGTTATATTCAAATTCAAAAGAAACTAGAAATTAAGATAAACAAGCCCTCCATATGTGAAGCATGTGCCATCAGTAAAATATCCTGTTCACCCTTCAAGAAAAAACATCCAAGAGGAGAAAGACCCTTCCAGGAGCTACACTGCAATCTTGTTGGATCTATTCCTCCTGTAAGCATCAATGGAGATTTGTATTTTTTAACGGTTGTGGATAGCTGCACAAGGTTTTTCACAGTGATACCAATAAAAAAAAAGTGACACCACAATAACTCTTCAACTCCTGATCAAAATGGAGGCAAAGAGATTCAACTATACTCCAATGATTATTCAATCAGATTGTGGGATGGAATTCTGGAACTCCTCAATGTCTAACTATTGTAAAAAAATCACATAAAACAGACTTTTGCTGACCCCTATACACTGGAGCAAAATGGACTGGCAGAGCATTTCAACAGACTCATATTGGAATCTCTGAGAACTGTACTAGTGGAATCCCAACTTCAAAAAAGATATTGGAAAATTGCCATAAAATCTTGCGCCCTGGAACTCAATCAAATTCCCTCCCACATCTCTAAACCTTCTCCCTACAAACAGTTCAAAGGAAAAAAAAATTGACATTGACTACTTTCATCCAATAGGAAATCCATTCTCTTATATCCTTGGGGATAGAAAACTGTTTTCAAAGCTGGAACCTTGTGGTCTTATTGGAATACTGATAGGGTATAACAAAAATCTTCACTCATATAATGGGCCAAATTCTGAAAATAAGATTGTGGACACAAAACATATCTGTGCGCTCAATTTCAACAGTGTTCACAAGAAATTTGATAAAAACATCAAAACAGGGGGTCTGTTTGAAGAGCCTCCTTCCAACCAAAATGACGTGACTACTGAAGACCGTATAATGGAATAGATAGTAAGACCCTCCAAAAAACCACCCAACCAAGTTCATCCTGATCAATCTGAAACTCCTCATCTAACGTTGGACAATGAAAGAGAAGAACCGGACCATCAGGTCTCACCTGATGAAAAAGAACCAAGATATACTCTGCGCAAACGTGGTCCAACCATGCAACCAGTTAAGTACTCTCATATTTTGCTTCCTAAACGAAACATGGAAAATTGGTCACTTGAGCAAAAAAGCGAGTTGAATTATATTGAAGCTCAAGATGTGTGGGAAGATTGTGACACCAATCCAGAAAATTAATTACCAACTATGTGGGTGATTAAATCAAACTAGATACTGGTCTGACACCTGAAAGATGGAATTCCAGACTTTGCATCATGGGCAATCACCAAGTTCTTGGAGTCAACTGTGGAGATACCTACGCGCCAACTGGGAAGTTCACCACCCTAATCCTTTGGCTCTTGAGCACTTTGGATCTCAATCTGCCTTTGCGCCAATTTGATGTGAAGGCTGCATTTCTGTTTGCTCCTCTGGAAGAAGACATTTACGTCCTCAAGCCTAAAGAAAGCTCTTGATCATCCAAATTCCTAAAACTCAAGAAATCCCTCTGCCAACTCCAGAAAGCTCCTGCAAACTGGTATAAAACCTTGACCTGATGGCTTGAGGAGGTGGGGTATGGGAAATCTACAGAGGATCCTTGTTTATATCTTCAAAAAACTTAACATTCATCTCTGTTCTTTCATGTAGATGATCTGATTGTTTCTGGAGACAAGGATTGGTTTGGAGAGGTGTTTTTAGAAAGATTTCCTAGATCAAGTGCGCATGATCCTGACACCATACTGGGAATGGAGTTTCAGCAATGCAATAAACAAATCACCCTCAATCAGAGCAAACTGATTCATCATGAGCTTTCCAAACTCCATCCAATGTCAACCAAACCATTCAAACCCCACTCACTCCAGGGGTTCAACTGCTTCCAGCCTCTCAAAATGATCAGGTGGAATTTCTCAAATTGGGAATTAAATATTGCAAGTACACCCGTATACTGAACTATCTCTCATGTAGGACAAGACCAGACCTAGCGGCCAGAGTCTCCATTCTCTCCAAATTCAATCAAAATCCCGGATTAACTCACTGGAAACAAGTACTCCATGTTTGGAAATATTGAGCAGGAAAATTGAAGTTTTCCCTTCTCCTGCAACCTCATGCTAGTGCGGGGGAGTACTTAACTGTGTACACTTATTCTAAATGGGCGGAAAATCCTCAGTCAAGAAAATCTCAAACAGGCTATATCACTTTCTGGAAAAATTCTCCAGTCTCCCGGAAAAGTCAAAAACAATCCAATGTGAAATTATCCTTGACAGAGGCAGAATTGAATGCTCTCTTAGACAGAGCACAGGAGTCAATCTTGATCAAGTAAATCATTGGGGATATTTTGAAGGGAAGCAGAATTGGTAAAATGGAATTTATGGTGGATGAAAAGGGTCTGATTGATAAAATTCAACACTTTGGGTCAAACTCAAAAACTAAGTACATTGACATGAAAGTCAAATGGCTGCGTGAAAAGTAAGGTGCCAACAATATTGAAGTCAAACTAATACACATGGAGTGCATTGTTGCTCACTCTCTCACCAAGGCCTCAAACAAAAAAGAAAATGACTTACTTGTCTCAAGGAGTCTGCAGTAGTATTGCACCAAATTATGGGGGGGGGGGGTGTTGGGTTTTGGGTCTCTTCTCATTACCATCCTTTTCTCCTTATTTCTCTCATTTTTGTTTCTTTCTTTTTCTTCTCATTTTTATTTCTTTCCCTTTCTGCAATCTTTTCTTTTTCTCTTTGTTCTTTTGTGTGCGCTTTTCTCCTATCAACCACGCGCCATAAATTGAATATGCAACATGAGCCTCCTGGAAACATTAACCTCCTCGAAAAGAAAGCTCAACTACCAATCCATCCAGCTCTCAATCTTTGCCTCAAGATTTCATCTCAACCCATCCCGCTCTCCATCTTTGCGTAAATATTTCATCATCAATCTGGCTATCCATCTTTGCATCAAGATTTCATGCTTGAGGGACCCTCAAGGAAACTCTGATCTGGAGTAATATTAATTTGGCACAACACAATCCAGCCCAGACTCCTATCTTATCCAATTGTATGACCTTGTGTGTTTTTAATCATCTAATTATCTTGCTCTGCAAGGTCTGTTCATTCAAGTCTGGAGGAAGTGGCTTTTCAAGATCATCTATTCTTACATTTTCTCCTCTTTCTCCAAATCTGACTTCTTCTTCAGAAATGGTTTTGGTTTGTTATTTATGAAATATAACTGTTGAAATTTTCAAAAAGAATGAATAATGATAAAGATTTTTAGGATCATATAATAAATTTTGATAATATCTTATGAGTATGTTTTAAAGAGTATTGATTATGGAATGAAAAACTTGATAATATATATTATAAAGATGGGGATCAAATATAAATTTAAACTAATTTATGAGGAATCAGATGCGTCCAAACTGTTGATATAGAACTTCCTAATATATTCCAGTCTTTTGGGGACAAGTTATAGTAATTACTTCAAGCCATACTCTCTACTCTGTATTAACAAATTGCATAATTTTAATCTTATCCCTCTTTGGGATGTAATTATAACTCAATTTACTTCACTGAGCCTTGAAAGAGTCCACTCAGAGGGCCCTGAGCTCAGTTTTAAAGTATAAACAATGTAATATCATTGCCAAGAATATACATACCTTATATGCATAATATCTGCCAAGCTAATAGGAATTAAGAAGTAAGTACATGCCAAGGCTATCAATTTATAGGTATGTAATTTTTCTAGGGTGTTCAAGGACTTCTTCAACTTCATTTTTACTGATTTTAAATCCTAGGATTATTTGAATAACCTTTGGGGTATGTAATTAGAAGCTTTTAAATTGAAAATCACTCTAATGAGTACTAGTACCCTATCTGTGATTGGGTATGATTGAATGGGGTTCTGAGCCCTTGAGGAAAAAAAAGGGGTAGACTAGCACTCCCCTGATGATTTCTTGAGTTCCCCAAGGGCTCCTTTTAACTTAAAAGAAGAGGTTCTTCAACCTATAGCCCCTTCCTCAGTTATTTGTTGTATATTATTGATCCAAGAATATGGCAAGAGTTAACAAGCCCATTAAACTTCATCTCAAGAAGAAGATTGACTGGGGCCTTAAACTTTAGTATTATAATCAATTCATAACTTTTTTTCAACTCCAAGATCTTGTGGTAAGTCCTTTGGAGTTGTAACATTTATTGTTACTTTAAAGGATGTGAGTTTACTTTGTAAGCAAGGCTCCTTTTGGCTTTATTCAATTATAGCCATGTCCCTCATCTCTTTATAGAGATCAAGGTGTTGCCTTTTACCCACAATACTCCAGTATTTTTTGAGTTGTGCTCTTCCATAGCAGTATTACTGTTTCAATAAGTCAATAAATAATTTAAATTGCTTTTGTCTTAAATTTTGCAGGTTTAACCACAGCCCAAGTGTAGAATTGGAGGTTAAATCCCTGACAGTCCCACTGTAACTTTTCTCCCCCCAGCCCTCCCCCTCCATTACTCAAACCTACCATACCCCCCCTTTTGACTTCATCACCTCCATTGACAACCCCCACCCATTTGAAATTGTTTTGAATCATTCTTATGTATTTTTTTCAAAATTGAAATGATGGTAACAGAAAATTTTTTTCCCTGTTTGGGAGCAGTCCCAACCCTTATCAAGCTGGGATTTTCCCAAGAAAAAATGGTTGGAACCACTTGCAAAATCCCCTATAAATGTGGTGTGGGCCAACTTTATTGCAAAAAGGGTGCAAAATTGGGTTTCAAAAGTTATCCACCCTTGTGCCCCTTGAAAAATTGCCAAAGTTGTTGAGGATTTTTTCAAGAAAAGGGTAGATACTCTAACACCAAATAAAATGGTGGATATATCCCAGCTATGATAGAGCAAAAGCCAAGGCAGAGAGAAAATAACTTATTGCTTTGAGTAAAAAATTTCTGGGTAACTGCAATGGTTCAAATTTGGAGGCTTTCAAATCAAAGGTGGGTTGGTTGATGATTTAACTCCAATGTAAACAAAATAAATGGTGGTGAATAAATCAACTATTATTCAGAATTATTGTTGGTACTTTGAAAGGTTTCTCTGTACAGAGTAGCAAGCTGAAATATTAATTGGGTCATGGGGTTAGAAAATTTGGTTAGATTTATCAAAGAATTAGTTTTTAAATATTATTTGGAAGGAGATAAAACAAAACAGGGAAGATTTCCCTTGTCATTCTGGAGATGCAGAAGATGAAGGGGGATGGATGGAGTAGGCATTTTTGATTGCAAATTTCTGAAAAAATGGGGTGAATTTATTTTGGGAGGAGGCGAAGGCACAAGCCAGGAATTTTCTATTCAAAAAATTGATGCAATGACTGGACAAGTCCTTGCATTCAAAATTCCAAAAAATGGATTTATAGATTGAAAAAATCCCTATTCAGCCTCCTCTTTGAAAAACCAAATTTTAGAAAGCCAACATAATAACCTTACCCAGAAAGGCCAAGTTAAACCAAAATTAGTCCTGCACAGAAGCTCCTGATTAAAAAATTGAAATTAAATAGAAAAAGATGAAAATAAAAGACAATGAAAAAAAACTCCATCAGAAATAAATGTGAAAATGCAAAGTTTGGCAGTTAGCACTATCTGCCAGTGAGTAGCATAATTATATTTTTGCCCCAATCCTGGAAGACTTGAGTTATGGGGGTGAATTTGTAGAATTATGAAATTTGAATATGACAATTTTTATCTTTTATCAAAATCTTGGTCTTGAAATCTGGTTGTAAGCACATGCCCTTTGGTACACCCATGGAATCCCAAAAGCCCCCATGATACACCAAAGTAATTTATACCAAATTGAAGGCTGTTTTATCAAGTAAAAATTTGGGAGTGGCTTAATTTCAGATGGCTAAATGGTTTCATTCAAGTGTATAAACTTTTTTGGAAGGCAAGAGATCACTAGTTTGGAGAATTACTGGGTGTGATGCTCATGTAGGGAGGAAAATCTACTGTTTCAGGGAATTTTGGGTCAAAGAAGAGTAGATGGGAGAAATATTTAAAAATGGGATTGAATCAGGGAAAATGCTAACCCATTGTTCTATAATTATAGAGACCTTGAGAACATCAGCTTTTTTAAAATTCCAAAAAAAAATTCCCTCTGAGACCAGCACTTAAGAATTGATCATTCCCTCCAAAGTTTATGGCAATTTCTTTTCCTCATGTCTTATTACTGGTCCGTGGGCATATGAATTAAGAAGGAACAATTTTGAATGTTTGAAATCTCAATTTTCAACCTGAAAAAACACCCAACCTTCTTCAAACTTAAATCCAATAAACAAATTAGAAATTAACCCCCAAAGAGAAATAAAACCAATTTCTTATGATATAAGCAAATAAAAAGAAATTCTCAAAGAAATCTCAAAAATATAGTAATCCTTCCCAAGCTGGAATAAGGTTTACACCTCCAAATCAATGTTTTTTTATGAAAAAAAACTTTGGAATTCATTAATCCACTCAATATCTACTTTTCACAGCTAACTCAAAATTTCTCTAAAAAATGAGTGCATTATGATTCCTAATTTTTGGAACTAAAGCAAGATACCACTCAATTTTGATAAAAATTAATTACTTGAAATCAATCCTCAAATTATTTTTAAGCTTGTAAGTAATTTGAGCATTTCTTCCATGGATCTTTAAGTCCTTTGAACTTGCCTTCATCATTAACCATAGAACTTGAAGCTTTTTGAAATACATCATAAATGAATTTATGGTAATATTTGAAAAATAATTTTTAACCTTGTTTGCCCTTGAATATTGAAAATTAACTATCTGTGTAAATAAATAATGGACTGGAATCAGTTCTATTAATTTAATCTAACAATTTAGCTCCATTTTTCTATTTAATTTGTATTAATCTTCAAATATACATTAGAATTACATGTAACTAATTTGCATATTTCTTTTCATTATTTTTAATCCTTAAAAAAAATATTCTTGGTAGCCTGTAACTTGATTTTAACGTTTCCTTTTCATCTAAAGCTCATTTAATGCACACTAATTATGATCATTTTTTCTTGGGAATAGAGAAAAACTTCCTCAGGTTAGATCTGATCCACACACTAGGCTGTATATCACTTGGAAATCTCTGAGCATTTCCCTTTTTTTTTCTTCTCAGTTATTAAATCTCACAGTTCCTGATATTTTTTCCATGAAAAGTGTCAAATTGAGATTAGGGCTTATCATAGTTAGAAAAACCACCATTAGAAACCCGCCATTTTTCATGGCAGTTTTCTGAAATATAAATACCCCCTAACTGGTGCATTTCAAAATGGCGTGTTTCATGGAAATGGTGGATTTCAGACATCAAATCCACCATTTATGCATCATTGAAGAGATGAGAGCAATGAAGTGATGAGTGGATGAGACATGAAGGGATGAGGATAGAAATGAAGAGATGAGAACAATAAAGTGATGAGGGCAATGAATTGAATTTTTTGGATGACATGGGAGGTAGAACTTTTCAAACCAGGTCAGAGATTGAATCCAGGGATGTATGACGCGGACTGATGTGTTGCTGAGGTGTTGAAATCCTTTAAATATGTTATCTGAAAAAACCCATTTATTTTGACTTCACTCTGACACATCTGATGTGAAATAAGTGGGTTTTCTTGATTTTAATGGCAGGTTTAAAATGGAGGATTTGGGTTGAATCCCACCATTAAAAAGTGGCTGGTTTGCACAACTCTGATACACCCTATTGTACCTTTTATTGTTTCAATTTTTTTCTCAAACTTGCACCATGATTCAAACAATCATCTTAAAAATTTAAGATAGAATTATAAATTTGCAATTAATGGTAGATTTTTCTCTTCCATTTTAACTGCATCCACCTAATTCCTTTTCTCATTTTGATTTGTGTGATGGGTGTGTGATAATGAGAAAAAATCATTGAAATCAAAAATTTTTCTCCCATCAAAACTTGAATCATTTCAAAAGTTTTTGGAACCAATATCTAATGAGCCTAAGAAATTAATTCATGAACTGATTCCAAAAAACATGAAGAGCTGCAAATCAATATCAAAAATGGTTGATAATAATTAATTCCAAAAACACCACAAGGATCTAGAATGTCTTAAAGAAAAATCAAAATTATTCAAAAAAGATTAAAAAAGATTATTTAACAAATATTAGAAATTTTTTATGAAGGAAATGAACTTGAGTTGAGGGAGAAAACCAGAGAGCTCAATGGCTTAAATATATCTTACAATCATTTTCTAAAAATCCCACCCCACCTGGATTGATAGGGTAAGGAATCATTTTAAAATGCTTCAAATAGGATAGTAAAGCACTGGGAGGAAGCTTGAAGATAGACTGTATTTATACAAATTTTCAACTAGATAACCCAAAGCCAGGGTGGAGTTTTTCAAGGGAATTTTGTTTGGGAAAAACTGGAACAAGATTTTTTCCAGCCTACTAGATGCCAGGGAACTTGAAAAGATTTGGCTACTAGAGATGATAGAGGCAAAGAAATAAGGAATCTGTAGAAATACTCTGTAAAAATATTTATATAGCCAGGGAAATTTGATGGTTTAGATCCAAAAGTTAAAATTGATTAATCTTACTTCTATAAAAATATTGCTTTTTCAAGAGTCAGAAAATACAAATGCCGGCCTCCTTGAGATACCTCCCTCAAAAAATATTCTCCATCACATCAAAAAAATCTCATCTCCATCGCATCACACACATCCCATCTTCATCTCATTACCATCTTTATCAACATGTCCAATCAAACTTCCGGGCAGCAAGTTGAAAACACAAAAAAGCTGACTGAAAATTTTCTATTATTTGACTCTGATTCAGAATCTGATTTGGAATCAACTTGATTAGCTTTGAATTATCAATTGAAAAAGCAAGACATGGTTCCAAGCAGACACACCCTTCACAACCCTATTTGTGAAAGGCAAAAGCTTCATCTCCTACCCAAATTAAGCTTCCAGCAACTTTTCCGAACTTTATTGCCTTCATCCATGAAACTTTTGGAGATGATTGAAGACCACCACATCTTTCAGAATAATCCTCAAGATCCTCAAGCGATCCAGCTATCCAACTGGCTTTTGCTCTTTTTAGACTGGGATTAAATGGAAATTGAACAGCAATTCATCAATTAGAAAATATATTCTCAGTTGGTTATGTAACCATTGACTTATAAACCAAAATAGTCATGATTGCTATCCTATCTTTCCAGTGTGGTAGACCAAACCTGTCTTATAGTCACCAGACTTGCTTTTTTACTATAACAAGAGCTCAAAACCTCAAATAAACCTCAGAAATGGATTCTAAATCCATAATAAACAATAGTCACTCAGCCAAAGTACCACAATATCCCTCATGGATTATAAGATACAGCCCAAGAACCCTTCAACTGTGGAAAAATCATACCCAAACAGGTCTCACAGCTCTGTGGAAGGCATAAACAAATAAATTGCAAAACCTCAATTGCATACCAGTAACAGCTTACCCTCAACACCAGAACCATACACCAACCCTGTCACCTCAGCCAGAATACAGCAATTCAGATACAGGAGGCATTTCAACTAGTTCAGATCCTGCCACCTCACCCAGAATGCATTCAAATATACATACAGAGGCTGTGAAGAGGTATACAGGACTGTATGACCAGGAGGAAGTGAATCAAGTCTCAACCAGAACGATGCAGTACCAAACAACCTCAGCACCACACATCAATTTATGTAGTCAGAAGCATGTGATACCAAACACCCTCAGAACCACACAGCAATTTATGTATTCAGAAGCATGTGGTACCAAACAAAACACCAGTACAAGTACCACAGGGCTACCCAGCAATATATTCAGGCAGCCAGAACCATGAAGTACCATTAACCCCCAGCACCACACAACAATTTATGTAGTCAGAAGCATGTGATACCTTACAATCCGCCAGTACAAGTATCACAGGGCTTCCCAGCAATTTATGCAGGCATTGAAGACCATGAAGCACCAAAAAAACACCAGTAATGCACAGAAAAACAATAAGATAGAAGCAAATAGCACTAAAAAAACCACCAGTGTTGCACAGCAATAAATGTAGGTAGAATCAAGTAGCACAAAACCAACCACCAGTAATTCACAGGAATATATTGCATCTACACTTTACAGCATTATATGCAGGGCTGTGCATCCATGAAACCCCTGTACCAGATTTTTCCAACTATAAGAAATGCCTCATTCAACTTTAAAAGCTTTTTCCAACCAGCAGAAATGCCTCATGTGACTGTATCTCACTGTTCCTCACCAGAACAGGGAAAAACCTCAGGGGAATACTTGAGCACCCCCTGAGGCAGGATTTTTCTATTTAAGGAGGGCCTCTCTGCCCTATCCAAGTTGTATCTCATGCCCTCTGTCTGATCAACCACCTCTCCTCACAGATAAGGCCCTCTTGGCCAGATAAATAGTATTAGTAAATCAATTATAAAGGAAAAAGGAAATCAGAAACCAAGTTATAACACACCTTTAACCAAATAAACCATCCAACAGGTGCTTGAATAAGGCTTCTTCTGTGACCTAAATATTCAGCACCTGATTTAAGAAAAACCACCCATCAATCAATAAATAACCCTTACAAAGAAAGAGGGCACAAAACAAAACTACCAAAATTTCCTCTACCCAGCCCCCTGTGGGTAAACCCATCCTAGGGTCCTCTCCTGAAAAATCCCTTTCATAAACACATGAACCCTTTAATATTGGAATATTGGTTAAGATCAAATATATCTGATCAAACCCTAACCAAGAATCCTATACATCTGGTCCATTCTTAAGCAAATCCTACCAATAAACAATTAAATATTAATTGAGGTATGATCTAAGACCTATTTTAAGTCTCAAAGAAACCAGCCATTAATTTAAATAAATTATTTTACAGACTTACTATAGTACTAGAAGGAAAGGAAATTCAAAAACACTCTTAGTTTTACTAATACTCTGAACAATTAGAAGTAATACTAAATTCCCCTTGAAGGACTTCCAGCAATCTACTTTCTAATTTATTTATATGATACCAAAGGAGTCTCTAAACCATTGCTCAGTAATTTGTTGGCCAACCAAAGAAGAATGCAAGGAGATATCTCAAGTCATGGAGACAGAAGGATTTCTTTGTTGTATTGGTTTTGTTGATGGAACCACTATCACCTTCAGTCAAAAATCCAAACTAGATGGCAACCACTATTTTGGTTGGAAAAAAAGGCAATTGATTCATTTATTTTCCAAAGCCTTTGATCAAAACTTTTATAACACGTTGCTAAATATTTTTTATATGTTTTTACAGATAATCTGTGTCCGTAATGTGAGAATTATTGGCCCAAAAGCTTAGTCAAAGAGAAGTACTTAAAGCAAAAGAAATGTTGACACAATAATTTCTTATGATTGATCCTTAATATGAGGCAGAGGCAATGGAAAAATTGTGAATGTGAATGAATTTGTGAATGAATGGATGAAAAAAAGAAGGGAGAAGAGCTCCTTGAATCAAAATGATGGTGCTCATGTGGAGCTCATGTAATGAAAAGAAAAAGGCTAAAATTCCGCCCCAAATGGGCTCTACAGGCTCTACAAGCATTGTTAATTGGTTTGGGCTTACTCATCCCACTTGGCATTAGTCCCTGAACCCTTATGACAAGGCTGTACCGGTTGAATTTGGTGTTTCCACCCTTACTGGGCTGAACAAACCCTTGTTGCTGTTCATACCCTGGCTGTTTGTCCTTTACGACCAGCCTGTTTTACCTCTGTGACCTCATTTGTCCCTATTACAAACTTACATCCCTGGTTGCCTCCTGAAACCAGCCCCTGGCCCTCAGATTGGCCAGGGTGGACCCAGAAACATCCTGGGTCTGGTCAAACTTACAGGGGGGGAGGAGGGTGTGACCAGCGGACATGCTTGCCCCCCCTCTCTTTCTCAATCCCTGGAGGGAGTGGTCAAATCCCCCCCCAGGGAGCCCTGGAGGTTAATAACCCCAGGGATCCTAGGAGGTTAATAACCCCAGGGAGCACTGGAGGTTGATACCCGCAGGGAGCCCTAGAGGTTGATACCCGCAGGGAGCCTTGGAGGTTGATACCCCCAGGGCAACACAATTGGTTCTGTGGGCTGGGCGGTGTTCAAGTCCACCCAGCCTCAGGTCACCTCCCCCTTGGTAATGAGGGGGGGGGGGGGAGATGGCCCCTGCAACCTTGCAGTTGCTCCACACATGAGGTGGGGGGGGGGGGTGATCAAAGCCCCTCCCACCTTGCGGGTTGCCTTGTTTCAGCCAGCCTGGTTGGTCTATGCATGGGGTGGGGGGGTGATCAAATCCCCTTCAACCTTGCCGGTCCCCTTGTTGTGGCCAGCCTGGCTGGTTGAGGACCAACCAGCCTCCTCTGCCCTTTTCAACCAAGAAAGGGGAGGGAGGGAGGCAGGGGCCGCGGCCCTGCACACAAGCGGGTGGGGGGACTCCAAACAGAGCCCCCTGCCCCATATGACAGCCCTGCGCGGGCCGTTGGGCCCTGAAACGGGCCCCAAAGAGAAACAAGAAGCCCTGAGCGGGCCGCAACACTGGCAGCAGCCCCCATGGGCCTCCAAGGCCCAAAGACCACAAAATACATACTTTGGAGGGCCAGCTTGTCTGGCCAAGTATTTCCAAAATAAAGCTTGGGACCAGTTATGCCCAGATAAGCCCGTTTGGCTAAGGTGGCACATACACCCTGGCAGGCCCGTTAAGGCCCATGTCCCAAAGGACCTAGAAAATGTGTTTTGGTGCACAAATTCCCAAAAACAATAACATCCACATAGGCCCACATGGCCCACGTGATGTCAAATGGGCCGTGGAGGCCCATTTTTGAATCCCATTTGGATTACACAATAATTTGCACATTACCTGAGTGCATCTGTAGTTTAACACACCCCCTTAATCCAAAAGGGATGCCATACGCATACTAGACACAAAAACTTGATGTCTGTTCCTACCTAACACCTTAGTTAAGATATCTGCAATCATTGCTCCAGTGGGCATGTACCACAACACTATATCTCTGCAGTTCACTGCATCATGTATATAGTTATAATGAACATCAATATGTTTTCTTCTTCAATGGAACACTTGGTTTTCTGCGAATGAAATGGCACTCTGATTATCAGAATACAAAAACACAAACCCTTGTGGTTTATGAGTATCCTCTAAGACCTTTCTCAACCACTTTGCCTCCTGTAAAGCTGACAGTTATGCTCTTTACTCTGCTTCTGTTGATGAAAGACTTATTGCCAACTCCTTCTTAGACATCCATGACACTAGATTCTTGTCATACTGACACCCAGCTCAACTCAATCTACAGTATACCCTCAGTCAACTCAACTGTCTCAGGAACTTCAACCTCAGGGCTCTGGAGACTATATAGGTATATCTCCATTAAAACTACATACATATACTTATGACTACATACACATATGACTACCTATACATATATCTACATATGGTCTGATCTCATGCAGTACATACATAGACTCCTCTGTGCTTGAAAATACTTACACATGGTTACTCTCTCAGGTACTGGATATCCTATAACCTTGCTCACCGTGTCTATCCCATACTCTCTCCCTATGGGTTATCCTTTGGGAATCCTTATGTACATCTCTCTGTAGACAGTATTACATACTCTCTCTACTTAGTACACATAGTGTCATGATCATTACATACACTGTGCACCTCTCTACTGTACACTCCCAACTTAGACAGCCAGACCTGTAGCCTAGACCCAATGTGGCAATTAGTCTATCCCAATGTGGTTGCTCACTGTATCAGCCCTCTCTGGTACATTCATTTCTCCCTTGTCATTTCATGTGTAGTCTGAGCCCCAACCAGTTGTTCACCAGTTGTTCCTCTCTTGTAGTCCTCCACCTCTTGTCTATTTAAGTAGACCTCCTCTCTCTTACTGATTGTCCCCCCAAGAAATCAGTTTACTACTTCTTGTGAGGTATCTATCCAAGCAAGTGTCATTCAGCACCTTGACCCCTTCTAACCTTACTCTGCTCCATAGCCTCCTCCAGTAACCTTGCTCCCAAGCCTACTGTGAGTAGAGTAGCCCTTGTGCCAAGCCCTTCTTAGAAATCAGCAGCCCTTGTGACATTAAACTGATTTCTTCCCCAATAAGCCCATCTTCACCAACCAAAAACTCCTTACCTTATTTTAACCTCACCAAACTTTGCTATTGAATTTGTGGCACTTTTTGTTTACCCTTCCACCTATCACCCTTGACTTGACTATTGAATTTGTTCTCATTTCATTGTATCCCATCCTTCCTACCACCCTTGACTTGACTATTGAATTTGTGGTCATTTCATTGTATCCCATCCTTCCTACCACCCTTGACTTGACTATTGAATTTGCGGTCATTTCATTGTATCACCTTCCTTGAATTGGCTATTGAATTTGTGGCCTTTTCATCAACCACCATCTTTCCTTCAATCCTTGGACTGGCTATTGAATTAGTGGCCTTTACAATAAACCTTTTAAATCCATAAACCCTCTTTATAATCCCAAAAACTCACTCATTTTCACACCTGCTTCAATGGACTTTGACAGGCTTCAACGGGCTTTGACGGGCTTTGACGGGCTTCGAAGGGCTTTGACGGGCTTCGACGCTCTGCTTCTTTTGGGCCAATTTCTTCAATAAATTTGGGTATATTTCTTTTTTATTTTTTCTACGGTGAAGACAACTTTTGGATAACTTCTTCAAAGCAATACAATGCCTCCTCAACGTTCTTGATTCACTCACATCACCAGCCCAGCTGTTACTCGCAGTTCCAGAGGTAGAGGTACCACTGAACCTGCTAACCCTTCAAAACCAGGAGCACGTGGAAGAGGAAGAAAGTTCTCTAAATTACCAATCCCGGAGGTTGTTACTTCAACCCCCATGGATACTGGGTTATTGGAACCTATTCCACAAGCTTCCCTTGCTTCCATTCCGTCCTCTGAAAATGCTAATCTTCACAGAATTCCAGGTCAATATCCAGTACCAGGTTACCATGGACTGGACTCCCCTGCGTTTGACCCAAACTTGGTCCCACTTCCAGAAGAGGATGAGTATGACGGTTACAAAGAAGATGAGGACTCAGGATTTGACTCAAGAATCTTGAGTGGCTTGGATTCACCTTCCCCAGGAGGTAATCCAAGTATTTACTCTAATGACACTGCGGTCCCAACCAATTCTCAAGGGGTTACTAATCTTCCTCCTTCTCAGGGTACTTCTACTGACCCTTCCCTGCTGGCCATTCTTCAGAAAATGACCTTAGCAATGACTAACCTTTTTAAAAATACTGATAATTTTCCTTCTTCCAACTTTAAATCACCATCCATAAATGCTCCAGAAAGATTTGATGGTACTAACCCAGCCAAGCTCCAACCTTTTCTTCAAGCTTGTGAACTCATCTTTGCTAATGATGAGAGGGTATTTGCTAATGACAGGAAGAAAGTTCTTTTTACAGTCTCTTACCTATCCGGAAATGCTAGTTGATGGATTCAACCATACCTTGCTCACCTTGGTAACCCAGAACCTGAATTTCTGCTTAACTCATGGTTTCATTTTACTCAACAACTTCATACTTTGTTTGGAGACAGACTTGAGATCCAACGCGCTGAAAAAGACCCAACCCTTCTTAAAATGAAAGATACAGGATATGCTTCTAACTATATCACTGAATTCAGGACCCTAATGACTAAGGTTTCTGGCTGGGGTGATAAAGCTTTCAATTTTCTTTTTAGACAGGGACTACCTTCCAGATTACTGGATCAGCTAGCGGGATAAGATGGACCTCAAGAAACCCTTCAAGAGTTAATGGAAATTGTGCTTAAGTATGACACACGTTACCATGAAAGGATGAGGGAGAAATCCCATAGTTCTCATTCAGTTCCAAGACCTGGTCCCAGTTCATCTAATTCCTCCAAAGCTCCTCAACCCAGTCAACAAGGTAGGTTTAAGGGAAAGGCTAAGGCTACCCCACCTGAACCAACTTATCGTCCAAATCCCAACATAGGTAAAGATGGACAACTCAAGGCTGAAGAGAAAGCTAGAAGGGAAAAGGAAGGATTGTGCAGTTACTTTGGAGGGCCTCACAATTTCAACCTTTGCAGAAAACGACCAGACTACAAACCTTTCCAAAAGGTTGACTCAGCAAGACCTAAACAGGGAAAAGACTAGGTGATGAGAATGTGGTACTCCATGACCATCACCCCTCCAATATTCGAGTACATGCTTTGGGAGAGAAAACTTCTGACTCCCATAATAAAGACTTATGTTTCATTTGTTTCCTTAATAACCAAGCTTTCAGCATACTCGTGGACTCAGGAGCAACCAAATCCGTCATTTCCAAATCTATGGTTTCTAAGTTCTCTTTATCTCCTACTCCTCTATCTGTTCCTATCTTTCTCATTCCATTTACTCCTACTAACACGCCAACCCAGGAGATAACTCATAAGTTAAACTTCAGGTTTTCCTTACCCTCCATTTCCAACTTAGAATGGGACTTCTTGATTTTCAATACTCCTCCAAAGGAAGATATCATTTTGGGTATTGACTTTCTTCATTTCTGGAACCCTGAGGTAAATTGGCAACTGGGATTGATCACCCCAAGACACCAACCAACTTTTGGTAATTCCCTTCCTGTTGAACTCTCTTCGGCCATTATTGCCTATCCGCCAGTGAACCTGCAGATCACTGTCCCTGCCCCTACTTCAGAATCTACGTCATCCAAACAGGCTTCTTCGAGTTCAACAACCACTTCTACAAATTGGATATTCTTTGGAAATTCTCTGAACTTCTTGGAGGATATGGAGAATGATCTATCCATTCAACTTATGCGTATGATTATTTCTCATCCTGACTCTGAACCCAAGCAGACCCTTGCTGAAGGTTTGGATGAAGATGAAGAATCTGAAGAAATCAAAACCGTGATGGAAAACGTTTCTCAAGCTTATCATGCCTTTTTAGATGTTTTTTCCAAGGTCAAAGCTGATAAAGTGCCTCCTCACCGTGCTTACAATCACCATATCAAACTGGAAGGACCTTTGCCTCCAGTTGGGCCTATCTACTCTCTGAGTCATCATGAAAAAACTGCCCTACAAGCCTATATAGTGGAGAATATAGAGAAAGGTTTCATTTTCTCCAGTTCCTCCAGCACTGGTGCACCTTTCCTCTTTGTGAAAAAGAAGGATGGTAGTTTACAATTGTGTGTTGACTATTGCAAACTTAACGCTGTGACTTGCAAGAACCAATACCCTATTCCTCCAATGACTCACTTACTAACAGTCTTCTCAGGTTCTACTATCTTCTCTAAAGTCAACCTCAGGGGTTCTTACAATCTTCTTTGTATCAAAGAAGGAGATGAACATCTTACAGAATTCAGAACCCAATTTGGAAGTTTTGAATATTTTGTCATGCCTTTTGGACTGACTAATGCTCCTGCCTCTTTTCAATGTCTTGTTAATGACATCTTCAGTGACCTTCTGACCATCTATGTGGTGGTTTACCTTTAAAATATTCTTATTTTTTCCAAAGACTTAGAACAACACACCGCTCATGTGTGTGAAGTCTTGAACAGACTTTGGAAGAACAACTTATATGCAAAAGCTTCTGAATGTGAATTTCATACCTCTTCTGTGGATTATCTAGGTTATGTGATCTCAAGGAAAGGTATTGAAATGGACAACTCCAAGGTTCAAAAAAATCTTGGATTGGCCAACACCAACAAATAAAAAGGCTTTGCAACAGTTTTTGGGTTTTTCTAACTTTTATTGCAGGTTTATCATTAACTACTCCAGAAAGGTTCACCTCCTTACTGCTCTTACTGGTGCCAACCCCATTTTTCCTTTATCACCAGATGCTCTTCAGCAGTTTAACAACCTCAAACAGGCTTTTACCAAAGCACCTGTCCTTAAACATTTCAATCTTTCCTTAAAAACCTTTTGAGAAACTGACGCTAGTGACTATGCCCTAGGGACTGTGCTCACCCAAGTTTCTCCTGATGGATCCAAACACCCAGTTGCTTTTGATAGGAGGAAATTGGGTAGTGCTGAACTGAATTACAAAATCCATGATAAAGAACTCCTAGCCATTGTATGGTCTATCAAGATTTGGAGAGCTTATTTCTTTAGCCTCTCTTCTCCTTTTGAAGTTCTCACTGATCATTTATCTTTGAAATATTTTATGATTTCAAAAGTACTGACTCATTGCCAAGCGCGGTGGGCAGAATTCCTGTCTGAATTTGACTTCACTATTGTTTATTGACCTGGAAAGCACTCTATTGTGCCTGATATCTTGTCACGTTGAGACAACGTTTATCCCAAGGGGGGAGTACCCTATGCAGAAAAGAACCCAGAAAATGTCAAACAACTCTTGAAACAGACTGACTTTGAAACTTCCAGAATTTTCTTCATTTCCACTAAACAGGTTGATGGATACTTGGAAGACTTAATAAAATCACAGCTTTCCAACAAATCAACTCAACAGATTATTCAGAAGCTACACAAAAAAGAAACAGTCAAGAATTACTTAATAGATCCAGAAACTGGTCTTCTTATTTTACAAGATAGGATAGCAATCCCTAAGGAAGATGAACAGCTCCAATTAGAAATTTTACGACAACAAAATTATTCTCCACTTTCTGGTCACCCTGGTCAAGACAAGACTATTGATCTAGTCAAAAGAGATTTTCATTGGGAAAATATGACCTCCTTTATCAAAGATTATGTTTCTTCTTGTTACCTTTGCAGCAGAAACAAGTCCAGTCACCACAAGAAGTTTGGACTCCTCCAACCCTTACCAATTCCAGATTATCCCTGGACTTCACTCTCTATGGATTTTATTTCACAACTACCATTATCAAATGGTTTTGACTCAATCCTAGTGGTTTTTGATTGTTTCTCAAAAATGTCTATCTTTATGAAAACCAGAACTGATATCTCCTCTGTGGAATTAGCTAACTTACTAATCTACAACATCTTCTCCAAACATGGACTACCTGCTGACATTGTCAGTGACAGAGGATCTTTATTTGTTTCTTCCTTTTGGAAAAATGTATGTGAAAAATTACAGATAAAAAGAAATCTCTCCACAGCTTATCACCCTGAAACAGACGGTCAGACAAAACGCGTAAATCAGATTCTAGAAAAATTTCTTAGGATGTATGTCAGTTATCACCAAGGTAACTGGGATACCTGGATCCCTCTTGCTGAATTTGCCTACAACAACTCAACTCATACTTCAACAAAGCAATCTCCCTTCTTTACCATTTATGGTTGACATCCCAACTTTGACAGTCTGAATGTAGTAGATGACCAACCTGCCAGTCACTACATAACTCAGATTCACCAAAATCAGACGCAGCTGACAGATGAATTGGAAAAAGCCATTGAAACCTATAAGAGATATGCTGACCTTAAAAGAAGTGATTTTCCTGACTCATTTGCTGTTGGAAACAAAGTTTGGCTTTCTTCAAAAAATTTCAAAACTAATTGTCCAACTCATAAGCTTTCAGAGCGATGGTTAGGTCCTTTTTTGATTACAGAACAGATTGGAAAAAAATTTTTTCAAGCTTCAACTTCCTCAACAATGGTCCACCATTCACCCTGTGTTCCACTCCTCCTTACTCAAACCTTATCAAGACAACTCATTATCTTCCAGACATCAACCACCTATTGAGCCAGTTCAAATTGATGGAGAGGAAGAATGGGAAGTGTCTCAGATACTTGACTCAAAACTCAAGAGGGGGAAACTATTCTACTTAGTTGAATGGAAAGGCTTTCAAAACAACAAGGAACACACCACTTGGGAACCTCAATCCAATCTCACCAAATGCCCTGCCTTACTTCAAGATTTCCATAGACTCTATCCTTTAAAACCAATAGCTCCCTTAAAATAAAGAAAAATAGATATCTTTTCAAATCAAAAAAAATGAATATACATATATATAAACAAAATAATATATAAAAAAAAAAATAAAAAAAAAATAAAAAATAAAAAATAAAAAGAAATAATCCATCTCAAAAAATTCACTCTTAAAATAAAAATAAAATAAAATAAAAATATCAATACTTTGCATAAAATTCAAACATTTTCACACATAAGTTCTTCCAATTCTTTTACTCTATTCATCCAAGAATTAACTAATTCTAATTTTTTAGCCTGATAATAAATAGGTCCTCTAACAGTAGTTCCCATCTCAAACATTGATTCACTTGATCTTCATCAAAAATCAAATCATCTCTAAATCTTTCACCTACTTTTTTGCCTCCCATCATTTCGACCAATCTTTCTCCATTTTCAATTTCTTCCAACACAGCCACAGAGGCTTCCCTCATTCCAATTCCTTTTTTCTTATTTTTTCTATCTTCTACTGTCCTTGCTCTTACCTCCAATTACTTTATTCTCTTCCTTAAATCTTCCAACTCCAAAGAATTGTCTGACCTCCTTCCTTCATTGACAATTGATTCTCTAGCTTCTTTCCCCCTCCCTTTATTCAATTCTACGTCCATTATTTGTCTTTCTTCTTCCTCCTCTACATCACTTAAATCCATCTCAGAACTCCCTTTGGCGTCTTCATCTTCTTTGATGCTTTTACGATTTACTTTGACGCTTTGACGGCACCCTTTGACGCTTTGAAAACCCACTTCAACGCTTTGACGGCCCCCTTCGACGCTTCGACGGCCTACTTCAACGCTTCGACGGCCTTCTTTGACGATTCGACCGCTTACTTCGACGCTTCGACGGCCTACTTTGACGCTTCGACGGCCTACTTCGACGCTTTGATGGCCTCCTTCAACGCTTCGACGGCTTGCTTTTACACTTTGACATGCTTCTTTGACAGGTTCGATGGCCAATTCAGATGTTTTTTTGCGGACTCTTTTTGACGGTGATTCAAGATCTTCTTCATTGGTTTCTGTTTCAGCAAATCCCCATTTTATGAAGGCCTCACCCATCTCATCGTCACGTAATCTTGAAGTCCCATCCAACGCCAATCAACCTTCTCTACGCATTTTCTCTCTTTTGGCTTGGACCTTTTTTAATCTTTCCTGCATCAAACAAACTATCCAAATCAACCAATCAGCATTCAATAAACCTCAACAAAAATAAACAAATACTCAGTTGCACTTACCTGAAGATTCATCCAACCTGGATGAACCACCTAAAGTCATTGCCTCATTGTCTAGAGCTTCCTTTATTTCAAAGGGTTGAATCTTATCCTGGACCCATAGGGTTGGCCCCATGGCCTTCCTCTTTTTCCTATCCATATCACAGGGCCTTCCAAATTGACAACAACTTTCACACTTGGTGGAATTAAAGCGTATACTGGTGGTACAAATTTGATCCATCTTCAAACATCTTTTGCAGCTGGGGTAATATTGTTGGACGGGGTAGTAATTGTTGGTCTTCTCCATTGGATATGTAGGTGTAGGTGATCTGGTAAAGGGACTTAGTGATGGTAATGGGGTAGGTGGTGGTGATGGTTGAAGGTAGGGTGAAGGGAATGGTAATGTGGTGGTGGATAATGGTGGTGGTGGTGTGGAGTGGGGTGGAGACAAACTGGAATCAGACATAGCTGAAGGATCAAGACTGGATGGCCTCTGAAACCTCTCTTTTTATGGTCATCAGGGGATGCCCTCCTCTTCACCAGGGGGTACTGTCATACTGACACCCAGCTCAACTCAATCTACAGTCTACCCTCAGTCAACTCAACTGTCTCAGGAACTTCAACCTCAGGGCTCTGGAGACTATATAGGTATATCTCCATTCAACCTACATACATATACTTATGACTACATACACATATGACTACATATAAATATATCTACATATGGTCTGATCTCATGCAGTACATAAATAGACTCCTCTGTGCTTGCACATAATTACACATGGTTACTCTCTCAGATACTTGATATCCTATAACCTGGCTTACCCTGTCTATCCCATACTCTCTCTCTATGGGTTATCCTTTGGGAATCCTTATGTACATCTCTCTGTAGACAGTATTACATACTCTCTCTACTTAGTACACATAGTGTCATGATCATTACATACACTGTGCACCTCTATACTTTACACTCCCAACTTAGACAGTCAGACCTGTAGCCTAGACCCAATGTGGCAATTAGTCTATCCCAATGTAGTTGCTCACTGTATCAGCCCTCTCTGGTACATTCATTGCTCCCTTGTCATTTCATGTGTAGTCTGAGCCCCAACCAGTTGTTCACCAGTTGTTCCTCTCTTGTGGTCCTCCACCTCTTGTCTATTTAAGTAGACCTCCTCTCTCTTACTGATTGCCCCCCCAGAAATCAGTTTACTACTTCTTGTGAGGTATCTATCCAAGCAAGTGTCATTCAGCACCTTGACCCCTTCTAACCTTACTCTGCTCCATAGCCTCCTCCAGTAACCTTGCTCCCAAGCCTACTGTGAGTAGAGTAGCCCTTGTTCCAAGCCCTGCTTAGACGTCAGCAGCCCTTGTGACAATTCTTTCCTAAAAAGAATACAAAACAACTTGTTGATTTCCTAGTGTTACCATTTGCCCAAATTGAATCAGTTTAACCAACCAAATCAAAATTTTCTGAATTTGAAAAATGCAGTTCCAGACTGCTTGTTCCTTTAAGATACCTCATAACTCCCTTAAACGCAGACCAATGCCTCATGCTTGGTTTCTCTAATTGTTGTGACAAGATTCCAATTGCATAAGCAATATCTGGCCTTGTACACTGCCCCAAATAATTAAGCAATCCAATAGCTGACCTATAATTGTTCCCGGATTGGAAAAACTCCAGATTCTCTTCATATGTAGACTTTTCTAACCGGATGTTAGACTGCATTGGAGTACCAAACTCTTTTGCAGCCTCTACGCCATACTGCTTAAGTAGAGCTAAAAAATAATGGTTTTGATCCAACTTGATCTCATTATTGCTCTTAATAACTTTCATTCCCTGAGCTGTTGTGCCAGGCCAAGATCTATATCTTGAACTCTCTTTTGAGTGCCTCCATGACTCTCTCTTTACCATTCCCAATAATGATAATTTCATCAAACCATGCAAACAAAATTGCATCCTTTCTCACAAAGAGAAAAGGGTTGGCCTCACCTTTTCTGAAACCAATCTTTATCAGTTTCCTACTCATGGTGTTATACCATGACCTAGCTGCTTGCTTCAATACATACAGGGATCTACAAAGCTTGAGGACATATTCCCCTTTATCCTCTGAGAGGAAACTTCTCACACATATTTTCTTCATAGTTTCTGGCTTGGTCTCTACCAGCCATTCCTTGAAACCGTCATGAATTGACATATAAACAGTCTCCTCTTCTCCAAGTTTTGCATTCAAGTATGCAGTCACAAAATCAGCCTGTCTGATTTCTTCACCCAAATTCACTGCTAAAGCAATGATGTACCTGAAGGTGGACAGCCTTTGAGTTGGCAAAAAAAAATTTCTTGATAATCAATACCCTCTTTCTGCTTGAAGCCTTGTGCGACACATCTAGCTTTTAACCTATTCAAAACTCCATTAGTATCAAAATTCTTATTCAACACTAAACTAGACCCAACAATGGTCTTTCCTTTTGGAAAAAAATCCCGCTTAACCACTTCAAACACACTATTGCCTACAAGAGAATCAAATTCCTCAAAAATAGCTGTCTTCCAATTGACTCAATCATCAGAATTCATAGCTTGGCCAAAGCTATTTGGGTTAACCCTATTACCCATTTCTGAACTTAACTGTAGAATCTCATTAAGCATAAATTGTTCCCAAAACGTATCTTCTTCATATTCTGCAGAAGCATAATGGGACTTCCATTCCCCATACCTACCAACAGGTATCCTTGTTCTTCCACTCCTTCTAACTTGAGGTGGAGGCACATCAGGTTGTGATTCCACAGACTCCCCTGAAGCAGGTACTGAACCCTCCTGTGGCACTTCTGCCATCTAAACATCATCATTAATGATATTCTCTACAGCATCTGCTGGTGAAATAGGCTCCAATGCTTTTTAATGCTGTGATTCCTGAACAGCACTATCTTCACTCCTTTTGAGTGGAAAGTTACTTTCTGAAAATTTTACATCCCTAATACGGATAACCTTTCTTGTCCCTGGACAATAAATCCTGTATGAATTACTTATTAAATCATAGCCTACAAGTGCCCCTGTTCTGGCTCTAGGATCTAACTTTCCAACCATTTCATTATTGTGGACACTATAATACACTAAGCAACTGATTGTTCTTAGGTGTAATGTTTTGGGGTACATCTTCCAAAACAGATAATGCATAATTTTTACATTAACACTTACAATATTGTGCAACATACACACTGTGCAAACTAACTCAGCCCATAAAAACATTGGAAACAAGATTTAGCAATGATAGTTCTGAATTTGTCCAATAAAGTCCTATTCATCCTCTCAACTATTCCATTGTTTTGTGGAGTACTTGCAGTAGTAACTATATGAGTGATACCATAATCATTCAAAAGTTTCTCAAATTATTTACTCACAAACTCACCCCCTCCATCAGTAATAACCCTCTTGATATCCCTCATCAAAACATTCTGTTTCCATACTTTGAAGATTACTGAAACCTCCTCCATGGTCTGATCCTTTGATCTTATTGGCTTCACCCAAACATGATTAGTTGCTGTATCAACCAAATTTATGAAGTGCTTTGCCCCCCCCAAGGGACACTGGTGAAAATGGCCCTGCCAAATCAATGGGGAATTTATCCCTAGGAACTTCTGTGCGCTCTCTACTCTTTGAGAAAACATTCCTTGTCTTGGCTCCCAAAGTACCACTTTTTCAGTTGCTTTGCTTTACCTTATGGACACTTCTATTGTGAGCAACAGTGCTCAGAGCTGAAAACTTGAACAAGTTTGCACAGAGCAACTTATTCTGAACTCTCCACTCAAGAAAGTTCTCCCATTCAAATCAATAACAAAATTATCTTCTTTAATATAACAAATCTGGAAACATTTTTTCCAGAGAACTCCAAGAGACACAAGTTTATAAGGCAAATCTGGTACATAGAACACTTTATCAAAAGATATTTTGAAAACCAAGTGATTTGAAAGAATAACTTTTCCAATTCCTTTAATCTGAATTGTTCTTCCTTTTTGGCCAGTATTTACAACACCATCAAAATCTCTAAGATTTGAAAACAAATTTTTCTCAAAAGACATGTGGTATGTAAAACCAGAATCAATCAAAACAAGATCCTCTTTCAATCCTCCTACAAGGAAAGAAGAATTATCAGCCACTGATAAGTTCTTATCATCAAGGTTAAGATTACATACTTCATAATCAATCAAGTCCATTTCTTGATCCTCATTGATTTTAGCCTTCTTTTTGGGGACTTTTTCATCAACAGCTTGTTCCATTGAAACATCCACTGCCACCATAGCAACATTTTCCATGGCAAGGTTGGCCTCTTGTCTTCCTTTTCACTTTCCTTGGATTTCTTCCTCTTCTTGGCCTCCTTGCAATCCTTTGCATAGTTCCCCTTCTTCTGAAAATTATAAAACAAGACCTTTGATAAATCCCTTTTGGCGTTTGCCTTCTTCCCGGATTTTCCTGTCTTTCCCACCAGAGAAGCTCCTGTGCCCTCCTTCATTTTAAATTGAAGATCATCCTTTTCAATCATTCTAAGCACATCCTCTTCTCCAGGAAGGGGATCCAATTGAGATATAATCCTAACCAAGGACTCATATTCTTTTGGTAGCTTTTGAAGAATTAAGAGTGAAAAACACTCAGGATCCATGTTCAGCCCAGATGACATGAAATTAGCAATACTTGATCTTGCCTCCCCCACAAATTGTTTGCAGTTGAAAAATTTCAACCTGAACAACTTATTGAAAGGAATCCACTTCTGATTGAAAGAGTCACCAGCATACTGGGCCTTGAGAATTTTCCATACTATGCTACCCATCCTCTTCTGTTCCTCCTTTAAAGTCCCAGAAACCCATGCCATATGACCTTCTTCCAAATGCCTAAGAATGAGATGATAAGACTTCTTCTCTACCTCTGAACTAATCAAAGTATCATTTGCATCCATAATCTCCCCACAACTAATTTTTTACAACTCACTGTCCATTAAGACAGACCAAGCACTATAGTTTTGGCCATTCAAAACAATCTTGGTGGAGCTGGACTCTGGGATATAGGAAATCTTCTTGGAAAACCTGAGGTCTTTGAGGTTGTCCAGAGGAAGGTATAAGGGTCTATTCTTCTTGGAGATAATTATTATGATGGTAATGATAATGTGAGAGAATTATTGGCCCACAAGCTTAGTCAAAGAGCAGTACTTCAAGCAAAAGAAATGCTGAGACAATAATGTCTTATGATTGATCCTTAGTATGAGGCAGAGGCAATGGCACACTTGTGAATGTAAATGAATGGATGGAAAACAGCAGGGAGAAGAGCTCCTTAAATAAAAATGATGATTCTCATGTGGGCTCATGTAATGACAAGAACAAGGCTAAAATTACCCCCCAAATGGGCTCTAAAGGCTCTACAAGCCTTGCTAATGGGTTTGGTCTTACTCATCCCACTTGGAATTAGTCCCTGAACCCTTATGACCTGTCTGTACCGGTTGAATTTGGTGTTTCCACCCTTACTGGGCTGAACCAGCCCTTTTTGCTGTTCATACCCTGGCTTGTTGTCCTTTAAAACCATCCTGTTTTACCTCTGTGACCTCATTGGTCCCTATTACCAACTTACATGGCTGTTTGCCTCCTGCAACCTTGCAGTTGCTCCACACATGAGGTGGGGGGGTGATAAAATCTCCTCCCACCTTTCCAGTTGCCTTGTTTCAGCCAGCCTGGTTGGTCCATACATGGGGTGAGGGGGTGATCAAATCCCCTCCCAACTTTCTGGTTGCCTTGTTGCGGCCGGCCTGGCTGGTTGAGTACCAGCCAGCCTCCTTTCCCCCTTGCAACCAAGCAAAGGCAGGGAGGGAGGTAGGGGCCACCGGCCCCCTGTGGCCACAACCTGAGGCTGCGGCCCCACACAAAATTGGGTGGGGGGACTCCAAATGGAGCCCCCTGCCCCATACAATGGGCCCGCGTGGGCCTTTGGGCCCTGCAACAGGCCCCAGAGAGAAACACGCAGCCCCAAGCAATGGGCCGCCAAGGCCCAAAGACACCACAATACATACTTTGGCGGGCCAGCCCGTCTGGCCAAGTATGTCCAAAATAAATCTTGGGCCCAGTTATGCCCAGATAAGCCCGTCTGGCTAAGGTGGCACATCCACCCTGGAAGAACCATTAAGGCCCATGTCCCAAAGGACCTAGAAAATGTGTTTTGGTACACAAATGCCCAAAAACAATAACATCCACATAGGCCTACGTGGCCCACGTGATTTCAAATGGGCTGTGGAGGCCCATTTTTGCATCCCATTTGGATTAAAAAATAATATGCACATTACCTGAGTGCATCTGTATTTTAACAACTACAACTTGTTTGTGATACAACCAGAAGTTCATATCCCTCCATGTGGTCCTTCTTGGTTCCTTTCAAAACTAATATGTTTTAAATCAGATGCGGATTTCCAAACAACCAGATAACTAATATGACAAAGAACAACAACTTCTGGCCAACTCAGCTTATGCTAGCAGGAAATATGTGGTTCCAGTATACCCCAACGTTTCATCCAATTATCAAGCCAAAACTGTTTTCAACTATCATCTTGCTCAATAACGTGTTTGGATTGAACATGCAATAGGTGTGCTGAAAAGAAGATGGGCCAGCTTATGGGAGACAAAAAACTAGCTTCAAAATCCCAAAGACATGAATATCATTATCAACTGGATTATCAATTTTTTATCCTTCAAAACCTTCTTGCCAAAATCAAAGATGAATTTGAAGACTAATTTGAAGAAGATATTCCCAATCAACCTCAAGTCATCCTGGTCTCATCTTGTACCTCATCTTCTTCATTGAGAGAGCGGATTCTACCACTCACACTGGCTCACTTTTATGATTAGCATTTGGTTTTTAAATAGGTAAAAAATAATGTCACAGGGTTTTTTTTGGTTGTTCAACCAAGAATCCCACGCTGACTTGGTTTTTTTTCCTTTTTTTTTTGGGTGGACAGACTTAGAAAAAACACACACAAAACCTCCACCTCATACCTCACCCCTCACCAAACAACACAACTCACCACTCACTCACTGGTCCAATCCTTCCTCCTCACCACCAAACCACCTAACCCACCACATCCACCTGAATTTCTGTTCATTCACCGCTCTGAAATCTGCTACAGGTAAGCACCCCCCTCTCCTCCTCCTACTCATTGATTCATTGGTATGAACTCCTCCCTCTCCACCCTCCTCCTGCACCTTCAGACTGGCCCCTTTAACCTCTTTGCACTCTTCCCCAGCTAGGTACCCTCCTCTCCCCTCCCATCCCTCCCTCTGTCAGCCTCCTGGATGCCAAGATCCTTTATATCTTTGAGATATCAGAGTTGATAGAATAAATAATAAATATATTCTTCAATAAATGCACCAAAAATCCATAAAATATTTGGATAAAGCTTATTGCAAGGTTAATTGGTTTGGATATAGTTTATTGTTATAAATCAATATAAACAAATTGATTTAAATATTTGAATAGAGGGGCCACAATTATATTTGGGATATTTAACACCTCTCTTCAGGGAATTCAGTATGAAAACACATAGGGCTGGTTACTTTGGAACCTTGAATTTATATTCTTAAAGGATATATTGCCCAAAGATAATATTTATATTAAATACACAGTGGAGTGGCAGGGCTTTGTAACCAAGCTGCCATGACAGAGAAAATATAATAAGACTGACTGGTATATTATTAAATCATTTGGGTACCTGTTTGGGACGTGCACTGATTGGTTTAACCTGTTTACTGGGGTTATAAGGTTGTTCAGCACTTTAAATTGATAAAAAGGGTTTGGGACGGATATTATCAATCAGAATAAAGCCATAAATCACTTACTTATCTCTTATAAGTATTTGATTACCTTGGCACAGTGTCTGGATGTAAATATAACTGGGTCTCTGGGTATCAATATCCTCAAAAGAGATCTTTATTTATAGCTCTTTGAGTCCCAATATTGTCTTTCTGAGGAGTACAGGGGCTCAAAGGGACAGACACTAAGGCTAGCAGGGTAAAAATTGGCAGCCTGTCACTTTTTCTTGGTGCTGTGACATGGGTAAAATCAAATTACATTGGGTATGGGAATTATTCTACTTTATTATTGATGTTTCAACGTGTGAATAACACTAATCTGTCCATTTTATTTATTATTTAATTAATTTTCCTAAGTAAATATTTCCAATAAGTTAAGAATTATTTTAATAGACATTTCTACGGATATTCTGATGTTAGGTGAGTTCTCATTATGCATTAAATAATTGGAGTAAAGTCATGACATTGATTTTACTCCTTATTTTCGAATTTTAGTTGATTTACTAGAAATAATTATTTGAAAAAATAAGTCATGAGTATTTATAAAATATTTTTACAACATTAGTTTCCTTAGTATGTCAAAAAAATACTGATTTTTGTTAATTCTCATAACTGCATACTATAGTATTTTAATATATTTTAAGAAATATTCATTATCTCATTTTGAAATTCTTGGTATTTTAAATTATATTTAATAAAAAATATGTGTAAAGTTTATTTAGGTATTTTTATATATTTTTATGTCTTTTTAGACTATCTACTATCCACTGGAACATTTATTACATATTTAGAATGTTCCCATGTAGGTTGTAGCATGTACTAAAATCAATTTGAGTAGCCTCCACTAAATAATAAATAATTAACAATAAATAATAAATAAGAAATAAGAAATAAGAAATTATATATAATAAATAATTAATAATAAATAATAAATAATAAACAAAAAATAATAAATAAAAAATTATAAATGATAAATAATCAAGAATAAATCATAAATAATAATGAATAATAAATTATATATAATAAATGATAAATAATCAATTATCAATAATGAATAATACATAATACATAATAAATAATAAATAATAAACAATAAACAATAAACAATAAACAATAAACAATAAATAATAAACAATAAGTAATAAACAATAAAAAATAAAAAATAAAAAATAAAAAATAAATTATAAATTATAAATTAAAATTATATGGAGTATTTTGTGGGCCCCACGCATTGAGGGGCCCTCCACAACTCCCACAGGTCGTGTGGGGCCCTAAAAAATTCCCACAGGCCATTTGGGGCCCTACATGGCTCCCACACAACTGGAGCCGTGAATTTAACATCACCCTTTTATTTTTTATTATTATTTTTATTTTTATTTTTATTTTTATTTTTATTTTTATTTTTATTTTTATTTTTATTTTTATTTTTATTTTTATTTTTATTTTTATTTTTATTTTTATTTTTATTTTTATTTTTATTTTTATTTTTATTTTTATTTTTATTTTTATTTTTATTTTTATTTTTATTTTTATTTTTATTTTTATTTTTATTTTTATTTTTATTTTTATTTTTATTTTTATTTTTATTTTTATTTATATTTATATTTTTATTTTTATTTTTATTTCTATTCTTATTTTTATTTTTATTTTTATTTTTATTTTTATTTTTATTTTTATTTTTATTTTTATTTTTATTTTTATTTTTATTTTTATTTTTATTTTTATTTTTATTTTTATTTTTATTTTTATTTTTATTTTTATTTTTATTTTTATTTTTATTTTTATTTTTATTTTTATTTTTATTTTTATTTTTATTTTTATTTTTATTTTTATTTTTATTTTTATTTTTATTTTTATTTTTATTTTTATTTTTATTTTTATTTTTATTTTTATTTTTATTTTTATTTTTATTTTTATTTTTATTTTTATTTTTATTTTTATTTTTATTTTTATTTTTATTTTTATTTTTATTTTTATTTTTATTTTTATTTTTATTTTTATTTTTATTTTTATTTTTATTTTTATTTTTATTTTTATTTTTATTTTTATTTTTATTTTTATTTTTATTTTTATTTTTATTTTTATTTTTATTTTTATTTTTATTTTTATTTTTATTTTTATTTTTATTTTTATTTTTATTTTTATTTTTATTTTTATTTTTATTTTTATTTTTATTTTTATTTTTATTTTTATTTTTATTTTTATTTTTATTTTTATTTTTATTTTTATTTTTATTTTTATTTTTATTTTTATTTTTATTTTTATTTTTATTTTTATTTTTATTTTTATTTTTATTTTTATTTTTATTTTTATTTTTATTTTCATTTTTATTTTTATTTTTATTTTTATTTTTATTTTTATTTTTATTTTTATTTTTATTTTTATTTTTATTTTTATTTTTATTTTTATTTTTATTTTTATTTTTATTTTTATTTTTATTTTTATTTTTATTTTTATTTTTATTTTTATTTTTATTTTTATTTTTATTTTTATTTTTATTTTTATTTTTATTTTTATTTTTATTTTTATTTTTATTTTTATTTTTATTTTTTATTTTTATTTTTATTTTTATTTTTATTTTTATTTTTATTTTTATTTTTATTTTTATTTTTATTTTTATTTTTATTTTTATTTTTATTTTTATTTTTATTTTTATTTTTATTTTTATTTTTATTTTTATTTTTATTTTTATTTTTATTTTTATTTTTATTTTTATTTTTATTTTTATTTTTATTTTTATTTTTATTTTTATTTTTATTTTATTTTTATTTTTATTTTTATTTTTATTTTTATTTTTATTTTTATTTTTATTTTTATTTTTATTTTTATTTTTATTTTTATTTTTATTTTTATTTTTATTTTTATTTTTATTTTTATTTTTATTTTTATTTTTATTTTTATTTTTATTTTTATTTTTATTTTTATTTTTATTTTATTTTTATTTATTTTTATTTTTATTTTTATGTTAATTATTTTAATTTTAATTTTAATTTTTATTTTATTTTATTTTATTTTTATTTATTTTTATTTTTATTTTTATTTTTATTTATTTTTATTTTTATTTATTTATTGATTTTTATTTTTAGTTTTTTATTTTTATTTTTTTATTTAATTTATTTATTTATTTGATTTTTTTTGTTAGAAGTTGAGTGAGATTCTCTGGTTGAGTTTTGAAGGAAAGGATGAGAAGGGATATTATGAAGTTAAGAGGAGTGGATCTGGGGAGTCAAAGAAGGGCACTCCAGTTCCTAGTGAGTCAGAACAGATGATGTTAATTGACTTGATCAGTCATCAATATATATAGAATAATTAAAGGATGGCTGAAAAGTGGTTGGCAAGGTTAATGTAAGAAATAGGTTTAAAAAGCATAAGTGTGACACATAATATATCACAATATAAAGAAAATTGATAGACACTGATGACAGTACGGTTGCACTCAATATTTAGGCAACAAAAAGATCAGGCAAAACTTTTAACACACCCCCTTGCCTAAAGCTTGAGGGAAATAAAATAAAGTAAAAAGTTGATGTCTTTTGATCTCTTGTAAGTCTATTCTATCCAACATTACAATCTAGAATGAAGATATTTCTGAAAAATGAAATAAGGGTCTGTTCTATTGGGAAAGAAATTGATCAAGTGATTTTTGAACTACTTCTGAGCCTATTCCATCAACAAGGAAATAATATTCTGATCTCAATCTTTGAAACCTAGAATATTCTCAACAAAAACTGAAACTTACTTATTTGCTCACAATGGAGCAGTAGTGGTGGAAGACTTTATAAGGTAGCTACCAGACCTAGTTGAGTAAATTGATGTGAGGGATGCAACAATGAAGACACAAGCAAGCAATAGAGAACAAATTTGAGGGTATTCAAACAAGTGAATTGTTTAAAAGATTGAAATGAAAAATTAGCAAGCAAGCAATAGCAGTTAAGGGTGTGGAGCAACTTTGAGCAACCTTACAGGTTGTAATATTGAAGAACCAAGTGGATGGAGGTGACAGAACAAGCGTGCACAAGGTCATTTGTTTAGGAATTGATCAAGCAAGCACAGGGTTGAATTTGATGATTGACCTATTGTTTGGAGGATGAGAGCTAAGTTGGCGTAGTAGTGGAAGCTCAAGTAACAGTGGAAAACAACAAAAGGCGTGGTAGATGGTTTAAGGAAGGCTAGGCAAGTTCATTTAAGCTAATAAAGATTGGAACAACAACTTGAGAAGCAAGGGGACAAGGAACCTCATTTGCGGTGAAGGTTTGAATTGAAGACCGGCAGAGACCACTGGGCAAGACTGATTGAGCAGGAAAACGCAAGATTGCAACGAGGGAATGACCAAGCAAGCACAAGGACAATAAAGATGATCAAGCAATTTGAAATAAGATTGTGCTGAGACCACTTGACCCATGAAAAAAAGCGCCAAGTTGCTAGAAGATGAATTGATGGAGCAACCGAAGCGTAGAGGACAAATTTTGAAGGCAGTGACTAATTTGAGTTGATTGAACAAGCAGGTGACAACAATTATAATAAGGTTGAGAATTGCTGGGAAATATAAAGGAAATGGCTGAGGCGGCGCAGAGAGAAATATATTGCTACAAATAGATGATGACCACAAGGCTGAGTGCGAGATTGATACTTCAAGATTTGATCAATTTTTCAGGTGATGTCAATGGAAAAATAAGAGAAATTGAGTAAATAAAATTAAAATTGCAATGAGAAAAGGTACAGACCACATTGGCCAAATTGCAAGGGATTGAATTCCAAAGGAGAATTGCATGAACTATTGGTCAACAATTGAGCAACAGATAAATTTAACCAAGCAAAAAAATCAGGGCAACTGGGATCATGTAGGGACCAGAGAAAGCTGGATTGGCATTTGATCAATTGATCAACATAAAATATCAGAAGTAGGCAACTAAAAAAAATTTGAGAGATGGCGTCCAATTTTGTTGCCATAGGAAAAGGTTAGAAGGGAGATTTTGGCTTTTAACCATGTTAGAATTTGAGTGAGATGCTCCAGTTGAGGCTTGAAGGAAAGGATGAGTAGGGATCTTATGAGGCTAAGAGGAGCAGATCTGGGCAGTCAAAGAAGGGCACTCCGGTTCATAGTGAGTCAGAAAAGATGATGTTTGTGCTTTTGAAAATCAGTAGTCAGTTGACAATCCCACTTCTCCTTTCCACATTGCAGTTTTTCCAATCAAATTTGTGATTTCACTGTTTTTTAGTGGAGAATAGGAATGAGCTTGATTTTGAAAGCAAAGAAAATAAAACAATGCACTTACTTGACTGTTTCTTCTCCATGATATCTTCAAAGCCAGAAAAATTGGATGTTTTTTGCCCCTTTTGATGGCTATTGGGATTGATTTTGATTGAATTGGAGGCCTTTTGCTTTCCCTTTGCTGAGGAGGTTTGTGGGGGAAGGTTGTCAATCTCATTTGAAGCGGATGTGGGAGGCCCCAGTGGCTTGAGTGATTGACCATTCAGAAATGGATGTTGCTGGTTTTTTAAAATCAAAATAAGTCAGGATTAAATGTACAGAAATGAAAAGAAATTGCATCCTTACTTGAACAGATGTTGATTGAAATGGAGATATTGGAATAATTTTCTCCTCATTGGCCAAGGTGTTGAGGTCTTTCACCCTTGGAAGAGAGAAATCCAACAAAGGAAGTGATGGGTCCAAGGAAGGGGAATCATTGATCAATGCCAATTTAGAAATGATTGGAGCTAGTTGTGTTGGAATATCCTCCTCCAAATCTGATTGGGGCAACTCTTACGTTTTATTGGTGAAGTCATTGCAAGGCTGAGCATCCACAGCCAAGTACTAAGCATCTACTGGATTGGATTTTTGGGCTTCAAAAAGCAGCTAAAGGTTTGATGTTGGCCTTCTTTCCAAATATTTCATCCATATTAATATATAAAGGAAAAATGGAGTCAAACTTATCAACCACCAAGTTGATCCCCTTGGCTTTGTTGGTGTTGGTGATTGCAAAGCCAGTGCAGATTGACATTGAGTGGGCCTTTTTTGTACTTGGCTCAATGGTTCTTGAATATATCCCAAATTTGTTTGGTTTAAAGATCCAGCCTACCTTTTGTTTTATTCTTGAGTTCATTTGCCATCAGGAGATAACCATCAACCTTACAGGATGGAGGTCCTCCAACTTGTGTTTTGTTGTTGGATCCAAAGCAAGCGTCATAGTTCAAGGGAATTTTGAGCCAGTTTATTAGGATGATGTGATAAGTTCTCTTGACCTTACTTGAGCCTTTGAAAGATGATGTGGGAGGGTTTGAAGATTTACAGTTCTTTGGGGTTGTTTTCTTTGGTACATTGGATTTTGGAGTCAACTTGTGGGGGGAGGTTTTCTGAGGGCCCATTTGAAAAGAGTAAGAGAAATGAAGGGATGAACTGATGAGGATAGCAATGAAAAGATGAGATTGATGAAGTTTTGAGGGAAATGAATAAAGTTTTTTTGATGAGGTTGGAGGTAGAATTTTTCAAATTGAGGTTGGAGGTTGAAAAAAGGGGTGATAATTTGGAATGATTCATGGTTGAGGTGGTGAAAGCCTTCAAATAATTTATTTGAAAAAACCCATTTATCTTCAGGTAGCTCTGACACATCTGATGTGAAATAAGTGAGTTTTTTTGATTTTTAATCACAGATTTGGGTTGATACCTGCCATTTTTTAATGGCGGACTTGCTTGACTTTGATAAACCATATTGAGTATCCAGTGTTGTTCTCTGAAATCTTAGCCACAAGTTGAATGAGGGCCATGAATCTACCTTACTCAATTTTCTGCACCAGGAAAAAGGCTTCCCCAACCCAATTTGGGGGCAATCATAAACTACTACAATATAATTCCCTTTTTGACTAAAAAAGGGTGTTCAAACTGGAATTAGGGTTTTTTTAACCTCTCTCCAGGAGATTATTTTCGAAATATCAACCCCTGGAGTGGTTTCAAGCTTTATTTTCCAAGAAAATAAATGATTATCAACAGATATGGCTGGGCTAGGTAAGCATACAGCCAGAAAAGAATGGGGCCACTGAATTGTTAGAGTTTCAAAGACAAGGGACCTGCAATAAAAAGGAATTAATGGTATTTCAAGCCTGGAAAGATTGATCAAAGGTTTAGAGGGTTGAAATTTTGGGTTTAATGGTGGAAAATGATAAATATAAGGTTTAGAAAAAAGCTGCAATAACTCAATTATTTTTTCATAAGTGCTTTATTCCTTAAGGAGTGGTTATCTGGATGATTCCAAAATCAAAATCCAGGGAAGTAAAGCTTACAATAGGCCTGTAACTGTCCTTTTATATTGTATCAGCGGCTCTCTAGTTATCACAAGGATAAAGAGGAGTGAGTCTTTCTTCCATCAATCTATTATTAAATTCATGGCCTTCCAGAAAGTGGTTTGGGGTGTTAATGGCAATATGGAAATAAAACTAATCATGAATTATGATTTCTCAGGAAATAATTTCTTGATAATTTCAGAAAGAATGCAAATGTGATACATGCATACATCTTTGACACAGTTTTAAATTTATTTATTTTAATTTTCATTGGTTTTGATTTGGTGTAATATATGTTTATGGAGATTTCTATCATTTATTTGTGAAAGGTGTCACACATATTTGCATGAGGAGCCTGTGAAAACCAATTTTTATTATTTTTTGTATTTTTAGTGAAATATCTTGAATTCAATTTTGAATTTTCATAATATTTATACTTTGAAATTTTGAAGTTATGTTGAAGTCTTGTGAAATTATTGATGGATTTAAATGCATATTACACATGTATGTCTTTACCATGAATTTTCAACTACATTTCTTGGTTAAATTCTGTAGGTATTTGTCCTTAATTCTCCTAATAGGCTTGAAAAGCAGATTCTTGTCTGAATGCTGGCTATGGACAGGTAAAGATGTGTCTGAATGTGGGAATTTGAGATTTTTGTGGCTGAATTCAGGAATCTACAGCCATTTTTACTTTATGGTGGTGCCTGTAGCTGCTTGCATGAATTTTTACAAAAAATAAATTTGAAAATAAATCCTAAAATATACCCAACACCCAGGTTTTTACTGTATTTTATTCAGGTAACATATGGTGTTTAAAGCCCTTTTGGGAAACACCTGAAGTTATTCAAGATTTGTTTTAAAGCACGCTGTGGTGATCAATCCGGGACACCTCACGGATTATGGAATTTTTTTTTGAAATTTTTACATCCCCTTACCCATAAATAAATCTGCAAAAAAAAAATCTTGTGTCTCTATGAGTACCCACTCATCTCCCATTTTCCCATCTCTTCCCTGCCCTAGTAGTCTAAGCAGGCCTTTTATGCTCTCCCAATGCCTGCCTCCTCTGTTAAAATCCCTCCTTGCACGCGCTTTACCCAGAAGTTTTGGCCAAGCGTGCAGCCAAGACCAGATTGGCTTGGCTTGGCCCTTGCCGGCATTGGCATTGGCCATCCCCTCAAACCATCATCATTCTCAATCCCTTCATCTCCCTCAAACAAACAAATTCTTCCTGCCCCAACCGGGTCATCTGCAAATGCAAGCACGATCTTGAAATCCCTGATTTGATTTCCCATTGAATTCTATCCTCATCCCCCACCCCCAATCTCTCTACACCATCCTGGACTAACCATCCTCTCAAGCCTCCTAACCCATGACTAGCCCCATCATCCACCTGATCACCGCATGAGATTGGTCACGGGAAAAATCCACGTCACCTGACCCAATTGGTCATTCCCATGACCAATGTCACCTTCCATCCTCATCTGGTTGGTGCTCCCATCCAATCCCCTGCCAATCCATCTCTGACGCCCCCAAAAAAAAATTGTTGGTTGCGGCCATCAGAACCTTTGAAACACCTTTGAAGGTTGCGGGAAACCATCTTCCTTGCGTGCGTGACCTCAATCCTACCTCAATCCTCCCTTGACCAAATGCGGCAGCGGCCGGTCAAACCCGCCATCCACTGCTGCTGTTGTCCTTGACGCGGGCAGGTTCCCCCTTTCATACTGTGTTTTTTTTGCTTCTCTCTCTCCCATGTCAGGCGGTTCCTGTCGCCAATCTTCTTCCCTTCAAAAAAAAAAAACCACACTCATTTGTAAGTATCACCTGTAAATAGTCTACAGACCTCTTGGTTATAAAAGGAGGGGCTCTGCCCTGCCTTTTTTTCATGGCATCTAATCCAATAAAATTCACATAGTAATGAATAATCTGATCATTCCAAATGGACTCTTCCCCTTCATCTGCAACCTTTATCCTGGGTATATCTGTTGATTTCCCCTTGATCCTTTGAGCATTCATACTCAAACCTTGATCTGTCCATCTGTGACCTTGATCCTTATTGCCAATCTTAGCCGTACTGGTTGAAGAGAATTCCTTCTGCTGGAATTCTTGAGTATGTTATACTTCTCTTGATCCCTTTTTCCGACCATACTGGTCTGATATTCCCCTGATCATCTTTCTGGATCCAGTCACATTTGGCTGAGAGGTTTCTTTAAGCTTGAAAACTGGAGTGTTAGACCTCCCTTTATTCTTTGAAAGTTGAATTCTGCCATGCTACTCTTGAGTTCTTTGAGAAGTGTTGGAACATTCTTGTTCAAATCTGTTATTGCTTTGGTTCTAGAGCTTCATAAACAAATTGATTTTGTTTTTTTCAGACACCCACAGTTATCTTCTACCCTTCAAGCGCTTGATTTCAGAGAGTTGAGAGGGTTCATTGAGAACCTGGAGGTTGGTTGGGATTGAGTTGATCTTTCCTAATCTTCTGCAAACAAACAGATTATTAGCTTGTGGGAGTTGTTAGTTACAACTTCCTTGTTCCATTGAACTCTGAACAAACTTTGACTTATTTTGTTCAAGTCTTTCCCTGAACCATCTTGCCCCAGATAGCGTTGATTCCATTGCTAGCAACTATTCCTGAACTCATCCCTTATAGTGATTCCTTATTTGCAATTTCCTGGAACTTGATTTTGGTTACATTTGAATTTTATTGTAACTCTTAGGAGGGCAGCCTAAACAGCAGTTTTCCCCTCCACAGAACTGTCTGCAGCTTAGCACTGTTTGGAGTCTTACAACGCATGGCACAAGTCAAAGTGACCTTGAAAACTGGGCAAGTGTGAATTAATTCCTGGAAAAATAATTGTGGTTCCAGGTCAAGTTTATCTTGGAGCCAATCAAATCTAGATGCTTTTCCACTCCAAATACAAGAGTGTTTTTTTTTTAAAAAAATTGATGGTTGAAAGTTTCTGTTAGGGAGGCTGGTCATTTTGGTGCTACCACCTACAATCAGTGTCAAGGGGAGTTTGGTTGGGAACCAGATTTTAACCCCTACCAGTCCAACCCAACCAAGCACCCTGGGGACCAACCCAAGTCCCGCTGAGTGCACACCAATTCACACTTGGGCAGGTCCCAGAATGCTTTACACACCATATATGTGATGTATCATGTGAGATACTAAAACGGCTAATTGGGGGTGTCTAGAATTTCATTGAGGAGCAGGTTTTCAGGCGTAGAATTGGTTATTCAGCCCTACTAAAATGAGGAAGGAAATTAACTTTTGAAATAATTTTAAAGGTAATTTTATTACTTGAGGTATTTTTGCATTATTTTTTGATTATTGGAAATGTTATCAACTGGCTATGAAAAATGAGATGGCTGAAAATTATTTTAAAAATTGTTCTGCAGAAATTGAAGGAAAGTATGAAATTAGATAAATCACAGAAAATAAAGCAGTGAAAACAAAATAGCTTCATTTTAGAAAAATATTCAGTAAAATAAAGCAGTGAAAACCAAATAGCTTAATTTTAGAAAAATGTGCAGTACTTCAACTAATTTAAAAACTGAGGAATTTCTTCTACAGATATATCAATACTTTTAACAAGAAATTAACATTGAAAAAATATCATAATTAATTTTTTCATTGGAATTAATTGGTAGGAAGTAGGTTTGTTGTAATAAAAATTACCAAAAACAGTCATGAAATGAAACTTAAAGGACTGTGACTTCAACACTGAATGAAATTTCATGAGACACAAAGGATATTTTTGGGAAAAGCATATTTGATGATCAAGTGAATGATAATAAAAAAAGGCAAGTCAAAAATCAATTTTTCAAAGACAAACTTAGATCAAGTTATTGAATCTCAGCTGGAAAGAATACCATCTATCAAAAAGCTTTGAATTCCTTGGTTAATTTTTTTAAGAAGAGCAAGGTATTTTAATACCCATTGAAAATGATTTTGAATTAAATTTTTTACAATAAATTTTAACTTGCTTTTTTGTTTTGATATTGGGCAGAAAATTCCACTTATTTATTGGTTTTATTTCAATTAAATTCCGCAATGTTGGCTTTGGATGGATACTAAGGAAGTTAATTAAGGTGTTATTCTCAAAGGAAAGTAGATTTGGAAAGAAATGGCTTGATACAAAGGTAGGGGATGGAAACACAACTGCTTAAAGAAGATAAATTGATTGATGATCCAATAGAAACAGCTTGAAGCAGTTGCAAAGGATAGAATAATGGATGCTTTGCCACCAGTAAAAAGAAAAGAATCCTTAGTGGATGGTTACAGAAATTTCTATTCATAGATAGCATAGGCTCTCCAAAGAATTTAAAAAGTAAAATGGCACTAGGACCCAAAAACACCTCAAATTGCAGAGAATACAAAGGGATGAAGATAAATTCCAGCTGGCTAGTACTGCACTTATATTATTTAGGTAAAATATTTACAAGGTTGTGGTCGGTAGTTCAGAAGCATCATGAAAGATGCAAGATTTGAAGATTTTTTCTTCAACCAGGGAGCTTGCAACAGTAGTTTGCTTGGGAGAGAACTGAGATAATGGAATAAAAAAATGCACAGTAGAAGTTATAAAATGCTTCATAAGAAAATTAACCAATAAACTTGACTGATTCTGGCGTCAATTATTTTTAGAAGATTTAGGAGTTGGCTTTTTCTTATGGTTGCAAATGGGGATTGAGATGAGGGTGCTTTGATTGGAAGTTTGAAGGGAAACAAGAGCTGGAAGGGAAGAAGAGTAATCCCTGAGAGTTTTGTGATTTTTTGGGTGTAGAAAAAAGAGGGTGTGTATTTGGTTTCAAGTTTTTTGTATTTGAGGAAGAATTTTTTGCATTTTAATTCAATGCCATGGAGAATATCCTGTGAAAGGTCTGAATGGTATGGGAGTATTACTGAGAATAATTGCAAAAAAAAATCATTTTTTGATTTTGAACCCAGAGTTTTTGAGGCATTTATTAGAAGATCTCATGCTTGTGATGAAATTGACGATTTTTGTCCACTTCAAGGATCTTAAGGCTTCAAAAAGAGTCAATCAATCAAGCATTTGGGAAAAGGAAAAGCAATTTGGCAGAAATTTGGCAGGATTTTACAGAGCTCTTGGCTGCTGAATTCACCTTTGGCTGATAGTTTTTTGGCTAACAGAAAGATTTTGAAAATTTTGGAATGTTGAGTAAAAATTCTGTATTCCTTCCTGGAGAGGAAGGTGGTTCTATATTTCTAAGAGAAAGGTGGAACTATCTTTCTTAGACCAAGGTGGCACCATCCTTCTCAGACCAAGGTGGAAATATCCTTCTCTGTTGGATGAGAAGTTGTTCTGAGAAAAATTTCTAAAGAAAAAATGTGATCTAGCTTGGATTTAAGCATTAGTACCCATTTGAATAATTTGGATTTTTTGAGTAAAATTTTTTTTTAGCAGTTTCAGGGACATGACTGTAGGTAAAAAATAAAAGAAGGAAGATCATGATTGTATAGAATAGCTGAGAGAAGCTCAAGGGATGAGCTTTGAATTTTAAATGTGATAAATCTCAGGCAGATAAGATTAAAAAATGATAGAAAGGTCAGAAAGAAATGGCTTGATACTAAGTTAGAAGATGGATGAGAAAACTTTCAAGGAAGAACAGTAGCTTGATTAAAAAATATCAAAATATTGAAGGAGTAACACCCAGGCAAGAATTATGGAGGCAATGCTGGTGAAGTGCAATATTCTATAAAGTATAATAAATTAAATTTCAAGATTGTTTGCTCTGGGGAAACTACTCTTCTTAACCTCTGTGGCTTTTTTCCAAAGGATTATGCTAATGGTAATATTTAAGATCCTTGTATATTGAGGAGTTATTCCTCTGAAAATATTAAGTCTTGAAATAACCCTCTGAAAATACATTCAAAATATTCTGATGTCAATCTGAAATGTTAAATCCCTTGTTAAATATAGAATTTTTTTTTAATCCCTTCTCTTCCCCAAAAAAACCTCCTTAAATAGTGAATTTATCCATGGAGAACAAATCCTTTGGCTGCTCCTTTCCTACCCCTCCCTTTTGACTCTCAAACCCCTACCTGTGACCTGCTCGCTTATTAGACACTTATTTTGATTTTATTTAGAATCTTTGGGAAGGTCATTCCCATTCCCTTCTTTGGAATTCTTCCATTGAAACAGCTTTCAATCCACATACTTTCCTGATTTTTTCAAGGCAGACCCCCTATCAAGTTTCCAGGTAATCTCCAACATCTTAATCATTGCCTTTGGAAGTTAATTCTCCCAGATTAGTCCACACAACTTATCCAATTTCCCTGGTCCCCTTAAATTTATCTTGACCATAATCCAAGAAATGGCTTTCCTGATCTAGTCCTTCTCTTGTTGCTTAATTACCTGTAATTGTTGTGAAATTTCCTTTTTTAATCTGCATTTAGTAATCTGCACCTCCTTTTTTTCTGTTTGAGTCAGGTAAATGTACTTGTTACTTTCTGCAATGTGAGGAAATAGATCATGCTTTCCTTGCTTTTTTTCCTCCCCTTTGCAGAAACTTTTATGCACCTGTTTTTTTTTCCATAAGCACCTCCTCTTGTGACTTCAGAAAGTTTGATTTACCACAGCTTGGTTTCTGTGGTTCTCCTTGAGGTCATTTCTATAAATAGCCACAAAATCATCCCCAAACTTGAATTATGCCCCAAAGATTCCCCACATGCTTCCCTAATTCCCTTACTTTTCAACTGCTACTACTACTACTCCCCCCTACCCTTTAAAACCCATCCTACCCACTGCTACTGTGTCTTCATCCTGCAAATACTGTACCTGTTCCAACCAAACTTTTTTCAAACCATGGGTTTCCCCACTTGCAAGGCTTTCAAGAATTCTTACTGCTGCTTCTCATTTTATTTTCCTTCTGCAGGGCATCATTGTCCTCAAACTTATCCTCACCCCTTAAAATTGAGACACAGTTTCTGAAAAAAAATGTTTCACCACCCAATGGGTTACTCATTTTTCCTGAAAAATGAAAAGAGATTTTCTTTGAATTGTGGACTCCCTGTCTGGATTGTCAAGTGGAGGGGTCCCCTGAGGCCTCATGCAAAAATTTTATATCCCTGCTGCAATTCTTTGAGAATTATCCAAACTTGATTTCCTGGGAAGAGGCTATTCATCAGTGGGGTGGACATAAATTTTTTAATTTCCAGAAACCAGGCCTGTTGGGTCTTCCATTGCCCAAAAAAAATGTTCTTTTTCATGGATTCTCTGGCAATCCCCCCACAAAATCTCCATTCCATAAAGTGCCTTCTGAAAGAACTGGAGACCTCAGTGGACCAGGACCACTATTTGATTTCATACAATGTTAGATGAGTAAATGAAACAAGGTATACAACAAAGACTCAACACAGGAGGAACATTATACCTACAGGAAGGCTAAGAAAAGAAGGTCACTAGCACTGTACAAAACTCCCTACTACTTTGATTGATACATCTTTGAACACTATAGAACCAGTAATGAAAGGTCAACAATGATGATAGAAAGATGTGGAAAGTTGACAGTGGCCTACTTGTAAGCGTGGTCTGATAAGCAAGGGAAGAAATTGTGAGACATTCTGGTGGAAATGAGTACACCTGAGAAATTGGGTCAGATGATCAGCATTTGGAGTCAGTAGATCAGAGTGGTGAATTAATGTTGCATTACCAGCTGCTTTGAGATTCTTCCTGGATGGATTGTGTTGAACTTGATGAGCAGTTGAATGAGTGGAAAGGTTGATTTCCTGATCAGTGAAGGATGGCAGAGTGATTAGGATGAGAATAGGGAAAATGAATAAGAAAAGGAATTCAATAGCTGAGCAAGTGGAGGTTGTTTGCTTGCAGATGCTTGCACAGTTTTAGGTTTGGAGTATCAACATTTTTGTGAAAAGCCGCAGGTGAGCAAGTCAGAGATGATTCTTAACATCCCCCCTTAATTCAGCACGTACATCTCAGACAATTAAATGATGCACAAGTCTTGAGATTGAGGTTTGGTTGGCACTTTTGGTAAGAGCCTCAGCCACCATCAGGTTGGAATTAATGAGTTGGATGTTGATTTGTTCTTCCTTGAAATCTGTATGGAGACTTTTAGTTTTCATTTTGATGAATTTAGTTTTGGAGTTGGAGCCAAAGTGGGAAATCTTGTCTAGAAGCCCTTTGTTATCAATTAGGTGGAAATTGAATTTTTTTTTTATCCTCCAAAGTTCAGCTAACATGTGGGTGATCCATCTAGATTCGAGCTGCCCATTGCTTAGGGCATTCAACATGGCCTTGGTTGAAGGTTGAGTTATTTTCCATTGACGCTGGCTGGTCCAATAGATGGGGGCTCCTTGGAAGAAGCATATAAAGCCTTTCTGGGATTTCCTGGTGTCCAGATTGTTGGTCCAGGTTGCATCACTGTAGACAGTCAATTTGTTGCCATCATTCTTCTTTGGAATATTTAGAACCTGATCCTTGGTGCGGGCCAGGTAATTCCAGATTTTGGTCAATTTTTTCCAGTGTTTGATAACTGGTTTTTCTTAGAATTGTGCCAGAAAGGAAATGACAAAGCATATTTCAGGACAGGTCAACTGTGCAATGAAGTTGAGTATCCCAATTGGGGACTAGTAATTGATGTTTAGTAGGTTCAGATCCTTAATTTCCTTTTCCAAAGCAGGCATCAATTGAATACCAGGAGTGCAGGGAGTTTTGGAAAATTGACAGGTCTTCATCTTCATTTCCTTGAGTCTTTTCTCTCTGTGTAAAGGAAGTTAGAGATTGATGGAGTTTTTGTCTTTCTCAACCTTCATTCTGAGAAGATTTTTTGGCAGGTGAGCTGAGGGGTTGGGAAAATTGCTGAGGAACTTTGTCTTGAACATCTCTATGTTTCTTACAATGAATAAGTTGTCAAAATTTCCAAAGATTTAGGCTTTCTTGTCATTTCCTACGTACAAGCAGGCATCCGCTTTGAACGGAGTGAAACCTTGGAGTTTGATCCATTCACTTAGGTTTTGGTAACAGTTCTTGGGAGCCTTCTTGAGTCCATACAAGGATTTTTTCAATTTGAGAATGGCGCTTTGTTTTTTAGTGCTGGTTGGCCTTCTGACAAACAGGATGATCCTCAAGCCAAACTTAAGATCAAATTTCCTAAAGCTCTAAAAACAAAGGCCCCACACCAACACAAAAATTCAGGAGAAGCCCAAAGCAACTCTCTCCCGTTTATCGCATACATATCATGTGGAAATGCTGGGTTAGAAGAGCAGTTCCTAAAGGTATTTTTGGACTCTCATTCCACTGTTAATGTGCTCTATCTCAATTCATGCCTGTATTTCATTTCTTTAATTATTTTGTCCGCCACATTCATTTAAACTTTCAAAGATTGTCTTATTTCTATAAGGGTTTTTGTCTTCTTTTGTGACTGCAATAAAGAATAGGATCTAAATCTCTCATGGCAGCAAGAGTTATAAATCCAAAAAGACTGCATCCAAACAGCTGTCAAAAATAATGATCCATCTCAATCAATGAAATCAAATGGTTGATTCCCTGCTCAAAGCACAGTGGGTTTTTAGATTAAATAATTTCCATGAGCATGTTCATTGACTGGTATGTGCTACCCACATCATAGAATTCTGGGATAAGTACACCTCTTCCGGGGTGATTGGCCAAATAGCTATGAAGTGACTTCTCCTAACTCAACAGCGCACTTAGCTCAATTGGTAAGAGCATCAATCATATAAAGAGTCTGAGGTTTTGGGTTTGAATCCCACAGTGTTCATTTGTTTTCATATGAATTCTGACAAAATTCACCGTTTGAAAGGGTCTCAGGACAATTGTTGGGGTTTTTGCTGATATTCTTCAATGGAATTAATGATGGGGTTAGAATTAATAATTATACTGAAAGACTGAGACCATAAATCATTTTTTATCTCTTATAAACACTTTATCACAGATGGCAATGGTTCTGGATTGATGACTTAAAAATCACTGGTGTTTAAATCATCCAAAAAGGGCTGTATATATATACCTTTTTGGGGTGAGAGGACCTTCCCAGGGCACATAGAGGGGGTTGTGCTTGTGGGCTAAGGCTATGAGAACGGCCATGGGTAGTTTTGCATGTAATCTTAGTGCTGTCAATAAGCTGGAACTGTCTGTGTCATATTTATGGGTGAAATAATTATCAGAATCTGTTTAAATGGAAATTTGTTATTTTTACAGCTCTGGAATATTTCCTAATTTCATATTAGTTCATTTTGAGTGAAATGGTCAGAAGTGGGTATTTGTAGATTACGAGCCATCTTATGAACATTTTGGTAATTCTTAATAATTTTTAGGGGAGCTCCTTGATATGTTTTGTGGTTCATAAAGATTTGAAAATATTGTTTACATGAAAAACTTTAACATTATTTTCCCCAATTTGTCTTTCTTATATTGTGAATTTCATACTTTTTATTAAATTTTCAGAGGTTTCAGAAATCCCTCTATCGATCAGATAATCCACAATTTTCTTGGTAAACCCACTCTTTAGTTAATTTTACCTAGCAAAAGCTGCAATTGTGTCCTAAATAAGACCTTGCTACGTAGTGAGCTCCATAAGTTTGGTCAAAAATTGACAAATTTACAAAAAATTATGGAGCTTTCTAACACCAACACTTGCCAGGATTTACAGCACCCTCCATAACTACACCACGTCCACCTTTCCACCATCATCACATCATTTTCCATCCATCATCATCAAGAGCCATCCAATTATCCACCTGAGGTTTGTCCCATCCCTTCCCCCCCCATCCTTCCCTTAACCAATTCCAATATTTGTACCACCAACCCTTCCACCACCCCCTCCAGTATTTGTACCACCAACCCTCCCCCCCCATCCTTCACCCACCCCCTCCAATATTTGTACCACCAACCCTCCCCCCCCCATACTTCCCCCACCCCCTCCAATATTTTCACCACCAACCCTCCCCCCCCCCCCAATCCTTCCCCCAAACCCTCTGATATTTCTACCACCCACCCTCCCCCATCCCTGCCAATATTCCTCCCACCCACCCTCCCCAACCCCCGCCAATATTACTACCACCCAACCTCCCCCACTCCTGCCAATGCTCCTACCACCCACCCTCCCCCACCCCTGCCAATATTCCTACCACCAACCCCCCAAATCTTTCCTTCCCACTCCAAATTTCCTAGCATCCTCCCTCCCCCCCATCAATTCCTCCCCCTCCAATATTTGTAAATGATATCCTTTAATTCCTCATTATGATGTGTATTTATCCCCCTTGTTTGTTTTATATAGGACTCCTCCCCAAGCCTACTAATTTATATAATGGTGGATTTTTACCCTAAATCCACCCCTGGACCAGACATTCCTCAAGACTCCACCAAAAAGAAGTGCAATCCAAACTGGACCTCTCAAGAATAAGAACAGCTGGCAAAATCTTGGATCCACATCAGCAAGGACCCAGAATATGCAACTAACCATTCTGGAGTATTCTTTTTAAAACACATTGAAGAGGATTTCAACCTTCACAGCAAAACTGACTACCGCAATTATGATTGCGTTTGGAAAAGGTATGAATTTTTTCTTCTTCATTTCTCCATCCACATAACAAGTCATTGATTGTTAATTTTTATTTCCAATGAACAGGTGGGCCAACTTGAACACCACTCAAGTTTTCTACCATCTACAGAGGAATTGAGTCATTTCCACCAAGTGGATCCAGCCCAATGGATTGGATGCAACATACCAAGGAGCTCAATGCACAGCAAACCAAAGGGCAGAAATTCAAAGTTGAATCTGCTTTGGAGGTACTTTTTAAACATCCAAAGTGGATGGGAAATCCCCCAAGCGATCATCATTCAAACACCTCCTCACCCTCTCCTTCCAACAAATATGGCCATCAACCAGAAGGATTCAAGGCTTCCAAGTGTAAAGAAATGGTTTTGGAACACCAATCCAATGCGTCCAATGAGTTCTCCCAACGACTGGCATTACTGGCCACTAGTAAAGAGATTGGATTCTGCCAGAAAAAAATTGCCAACCAAAATAATTCGCTTGCAGAACGGCTTTATAACCTCAAGGTCAATAAGACCAAACTTGCGGAAAAAATCTATGAACTGGAAGTCCAGAAGACCAATTTCAAGCAAAAACTTCATGACCTTGAAGTGAAGAAGACAAATGTGAAGGTAGCCATGGGTCAGCTACAGGTGATCCTTCAGTCCAAAAGTAGTTTCCCAGATGATCATAGTAAGAAAATGCTCCAGATGTTGAAGAAGAAAATTAAACTTCAACTCAAGCCCGAAGAATCTGACCATTTCAAACTGTCTGATGGGTCAATATGATTTTTTGTTATCAAATCTCTTGTACAAATTACATATCAATATTTTTGTTATTTTCTTTTATGATTAATTCTTTTATTTCATTCAAACTGCGTTGAAATTTTTCATTATTTTCTTCAAAATACATTTTAATTTTTCATTGATGTTTTTTTCTGGTAGTTTAATATCTGTGTAAGTGTGTCACACCTCAAATGGAATGAAAGACAAATTTGTTTTCAATAGTGAGAGAAATTTGTTTATTTTTTTTGGGGGGGCTTTTTTTGTTGGTTTTTTGATAGTTTGACTGCTTTATATTATAAAATCAAAAAATTTTCCATGCTATTCAAAAAAATTTATTAAGGAACAGAATCATGTCAAATGCTATTCAAAAATTTTTTCAAAAAAAAATCAAAGAAAAAAATTTTCCATGCTATTCCAAAAACTTTATTGAAAAACACAACCATGTTGAATTCCATTTAAAAATTAAAAAAAGAGAAAAAAATCAATCATCAAGTGTAAATTGAAAAAAAAGCAAGAAAAAAAATCAATGTTCAACTGAGATTTTTGAAAACCCCAATCATGATGAATGTTATTCAAAACTTTTTAAAAAAAGAAAACAATCAAGCATCAAGTGTAAATTGAAAAAAAAGAAAAATAAATCAATGTTCAACTGAGTCCCCTCTCCAGCCAGTTATAAACCTTCAAATAATTCATAAGCTGGAAATGGAGAGTAGAATGATGAAGAGAAAAACAATTTTGAGCATGAATTGGAAAATAATGAAACAAATGAGGATCATGAATGCTAGGTGCTATAGTAGTGTTGGAGGTTTGAGAATATGAGTTAAAATTCAAGAAGGGGTCACATGGTGATCTCTCCTCTACAATCATGTTGTGGAGGATAATAAAGCACTTCATTATCTTGAAAATATAATTCCTCATCCATAATCTCCTGGGCTTGCTGATGATTGAAAAACTTGCCTGCAGAACTCCAAAAGCACCTTCAATATCCTTCCTTGCAGCTTCTTGGAGTGAGTTGAAGTTTTTGGTTGCATCATCTTGAGCAGTTCTAACAGAATTGACAAGAAATGGCCAGTTGGGATATATTCCATCTGCTACATAATATCCATAGGAATATTGGTTGTTGTTAACTTCAAACCTCACATCAGAGGCTGATCAAGATATTAAAAATTCAAGAGTATTTGTGAAACCCATACCATTTGGGAAGTAATCCAATATATGACTATTTTGAACAACATTTATATCATTATGAGTTCCAGGAGATCCAAAAAAGCAATGAAAGATCCGCAAGTTTAGGGATGAAACTGCTTCCAAAACCATAGGGGGAACACCTTCTTTTTGTTGATATTGACCAGCCCAGGCTTGAGGACAATTTTTTCAAGCCCACTGCATTTCATCAATACTTCCAATACAGCCAGGAAAACCAGGATCCTCATACTCCTTCATGATAACTTTGAGCTCATCATCACTTGGACCACATAGATATTCATTCTCATAAATTTCAACTATGTCATTGGCGAATTTCTTCAGAGTTGCAAGTGCTGTGGATTCTCCAATACAGAAATATTCATCAGTATAGTCAGCAGGACAACCATAAGCTAATTGATGGATAAAACCTGTAAATTTTTGATGAAGGGACAGGCCAATCTTCCCACAGCAATCCTTAAAGATAAAATTAAAAAAGAAAATAAAAAAACCAATCAGGATCCATCATGACTTATTACAATTGAAAAATTCTGATGCAAAAGCTCAGCATACCATTCATTGTGTCCAATATTGGTCATGGAACCCAAGTCTTTTACTAGCCTCTCAAACAGAATCTTACTCATTCTGAACCTCATTTGAAACTTATTTCAGGGTATCTTGAAAATTGGTTAAAGTAGTCCTCCATGATCTTCTTGTGGCCTTCATCCTGTCACCATTAATTCTAGTTTGGTTGGTTTTCTTTTTCTGTTTGCCAAGTTGATGCATACCATATTCAATTTCAAGGAAAATCTGTTGTCAATCACTGTTTGGTTGTATGGGTGATACCAGGATCTTGGTTAATTTCCAGGGGAAAAGCATTTTTGGGGTGTGTTGTGGCTTGTGAATCAATTTAGATGAGGAAAGTTTGTTGAGGGGGTTGATAGCCTCAATGTTTGTGGTTGAATTTTGTATGGGGATTATTTCTGGGGTTTTTATATTTACATGTTCATACTCTTGACTAATTGCCAACTGTGTGGTGGCAAGTGTTTGTTGAGGGGTTGACAATTATGGGTTGACCCTTGTTAGCTACCTGGCAAGCGGGGTTAGCAATCATGATTTTGCCTTGCACTTGCTAAAGCCCTTGCTTGCTATTTTTTTGCACTAGAAAGGGCTTAGCTAACAAGTGTTTATCAAGAAACAATTTTGGATGCTCTCAGTCAGGTTGTTACATATGCATGATGTATGCATGCAGGTTGTAGCCTGTTCCTGCTGTACCTGGCTTGTCAGGAGTGGTGCAGTTATTTTTGATGCGCGAATACTTGACAGCTGCGTGCAGGAATCAAGCATACGCAGCCAGCAGCATATTTCATGCGGTTTTCTTGACAGGCGTCTACCTATTGAGTGTCAGGCCATTTACCATTGCTATATGGATGTGGGGCTCCGTGTGGCAATTGTGAAAGAGCAAAAATCCAGCTGTAACTCCTAAAATATACACCAAAACTCAATTCTGAGTGAATTTTGGGTGTGAAACCTGTATATGACATTGTGTGTGAAATATTAAAATTGCCAAAAAGTGCCTTAGTGATGCTGTGGCTTGTTGGTCATTTCTTTCTTTAATTATTTAAAAAATAAGGAGTTGCAATTCAAGGGTGGGGTCAGTGAGTGATTCCAACTTATTTTGGGTGAGGAATCCAAATCTTTGATGAAATTGTAGGATTTCTCACTATTTTTAAGTTTATGATATATTTTTTTATTTTTATTCTACTTTGACAGGTTGCTCTGTAAAAGTAGCAAGCTGAAACTCTCACTTCCTCTACACATAGAGAAAGGAATCAAGGAAATGAAGATTATGGCCTGTCAATTTTCCCACACTCCCTGCACTTCTGGTATTCAATTGATGCCTGCTTTGGACAAGGAAATGAAGGATCTGAACCTAATAAAAATCAATTATGGCTCCCCAATTGGGATACTCAACTTCATCACACAGTTGGCCAGTCGTGACATAAGCTTTGCTGTTTCCTCCCTGGAACAATTCTCTGAAAAAACAGGTATCAAAAACTGGAAAAAAGTGACCAAAATCTGGAAGTAACTGGCCGGCACCAAGGACATCTATTGGACAAGCCAGCGTCAATGGAACATAACTCACTCTTCAATCAAGGCCATTTTGAATGCCCTAAGCAAAGGTAAGCTCAAATCTAGATGGATCACCCACATGTTAGCTGAACTTTGGAGGATAAAAAAAAATTCAATTTCCACCTCATTGATAACAAAGGGCTTCTAGACAAGATTACCCACTTCGGCTCCAACTCCAAAACTAAATTCATCAAACTGGAAACTAAAAGTCTCCATACAGATTTCAAGGAAGAACAAATCAACATCCAACTCATTAATTCCAACCTGATGGTGGCTGAGGCTCTTACCAAAAGTGCCAACCAAACCTCAATCTCAAGACTTGTGCATCATTTCAGTGTCTGAGATCTACGTGCTGAATTAAGGGGCGATGTTAAGAATCATATCTGGCTTGCTCACCTGCGGCTTGTCACAACAATTTAGATACTCCAAACCTACGACTGTGCACGCATCCACGAGCAAGCGACCTCCACTTCCTCAGATATCAAATTCCTTTCTCGGCGTGAGTGATCCGTGAGGCAATGGCCTTCAGGTTTGGAGGAAATTTTAATAGAAGCAGGTAGGCCAGGATTTCTGATGGTATTTCAATGCCGACCTCCAATAGTTTGTTGAGATGAACTCCAATGCTCGTCAAAAATTCCTCTATATTTTATTCACTGAAGGGAAGATATTGAAAGGAGTTGATCAATACCCTCGCTTGATTTGCCAATTGCAAGGAAGCTAGGTGGTGTTTTGTAGCAAGCCAGATGCTTTTTGCGTTGCAAACATTGGTTGCGTTGATAATGTTTGAGTGTGTTGATGGTTCCAATTTGGCAAGGATGAAGGGGGCCATGTCGCGATTGACTTCTGGGTCAAGTTGAGCGCGGGAATAAGGGTCTTCCCTGATGTGGGGGATTCCTTTTCGGTTGAACAGGCTCTCCATCATGACTTTCCAAATGGAGTAGCTGACCTCGTTGAGTAGTCGGGTTGATTCTATGAGGGTCTTGATTGTTATCGTCCTCATGGTGCTATCCCCCCCTGGTCCTGGCGTTGGTTCCATTGTGCCGGTTGCATTGAGCTGTGGCTTTTAACCATGAAATAACTGGAGAACTCAGTGGACCAGGACCACTATTTTATTTCATAGAATGTGATATGAGTAAATGAAACAAGGAATCCAACAACGACTCAACACAGGAGTAACATTATACCTACAGGAAGGCCAAGAAAAGAAGGTCACTAGCAGCGTACAAAACTCACTACTACTTTGATTGATACCTCTTTGAGCACTATAGAACCAGTAATGAAAGGTCAAGAATGATGATAGAGAGATGTGGAAAGTTGACAGCGGCCTACTGGTAAGCGTGGTCTGATAAGCAAGGGAAAGAATCGTGATACCTTCTCGCAGAAATGAGTACACCTGAGGGATTGGGGTCAGACAATCGGCATTCGGGATCAATAGATAAGAGTGGTGAATTAATGTTGCATTACCAGCTTTGAGATTCTTCCTGGCTGGATTGTTTTAACCTTGATGAAGAGTTGGATTAGTGGCACGGTTGATTTCCTGAGTAGTGAAGGATGGCGGAGTGATTAGCTTGAGAATAGGGAAAATGAAGAAGAAATGGAATTCGATAGCTGAGTAAGTGGAGGTTGTTTGCTTGCGGATGCTTGCACAGTTGTAGGATGATCTACATTGTTGTGAAAAGCCGAAGGTCGCACTCTGATATGTGATCATTCTTAACACCATCTCCACTGGCTCCAATTGCTGTCCCCAGTCCAGTTTTGCGGAAAGTGCACAAGGGGGAAAATCTGTACCAGATTCCCCATTTTTTCTGCAGCACTGATCAGTAATTTTTATATATTTTTTTCCAGAAGTTCCTCCCCTGCTCCTCCTCAAGAGGGTAAGCCTGATGATTTTTTTCCTTCCCCCCCTTTTTTCCCCCTTCTTTATCCCCATTCCCCCCCTTTTTTCCCATTCCCCCCTTTTTCCCCTTCTTTTTAT